>KN818356.1:10987-30887 GCA_000827485.1 Amanita muscaria Koide BX008
AGAAACGTTCATGAGCATTGCATCATCTTTGTGGAGGTCGGCCTGCCTGATGGAGCTGCGGCCTATGAATAAAGCAAGAAAAGTCTTCAAAAAGTCTTGATCCCGTTGCCGTTTCAGGATTTCCAAAAACAATTCGTCTAATAATGCGAATGGCGACATGTTTCCACGCGGTGTCAAGTTCCGAACGATATTGAGTAGAAATTCAGGATCACAATCCTCATCACTGATGAACCTAATGACAAGAGACGCAAAGACGAAGTTCCCCGACGATTCGAACAAAATCTCCTCGATTATCTCCTGACCCGGCCATGTTGGATCGAGACCCCGGTTGAATGCGATCTCAGAGAGTTTGTCCTTGAGGTACTTGTGAATATCGCGATTTGAGTCGTCGAGTGTAGCCAGGTCAATGGAAACAGTGAAATCCTTGAACTTATTGAGAGTTTCTTCTATCAGGGCCTCTGGCCTGCTGAGAATAAGAAACCGTAACGGAACACGATGCTTCTTGACGGCGTTCCCGATAACAGTGAGGAACCTCTGCTGAAGTTTTTCATCGGCACACTCGTCGACGCCATCGATAATGACAACCGGAGCCGGCTGCGACATTTGAGAGGCAATATGATTAGTTGGCTGGAATAGATGAGCCACAAGCTGTTCAAACTGTGTCTCAACAGCTTGGGTTGGAAGGTGAGGAGTTTCGTCGAGCGCACGAACAATGAAATTCTTGGTAGGCGGGATTGAGAAAGCAAGTTGCCAAGCTATTGTTGGAAATAGTCGTTTTCCATCATTACGGCCGAGATCAGATCGATAAAAGAAGAAGGTGGCAGCCACTCCCCGCTTCTTATATTCATCGGCAATTGTCTGTGCTATCGCCGACTTTCCGGCTCCAGCAGGACCATGAAGCCAGACAATACGATCGGTTGCATTTGGGTTGTCAAACCAATTTCGCAACTGCTTCAACACAGTGTTCCGCGTTCCAGGGTGGCAACGACGGTCAGGATCTTGTTCAGCGGAGTCGTGAAGGGCGGCAAACGAGACAAAGTCTTTCAAGTTTTCTAAGCCTTGACGTTCAAATCGATCAGATCAAACAATCGATGAAGCACAGAGAATGACACACCGTAAGTTCCACCGTAATGGTTCACAGTATTAGTAGTCAGATTACCCGTATTCGTACCGATATTCGCGAACCAAGGGCTGCCACTGATACTGAAACTATGGGCGCCGTGAAGTTGTCTAGCCGCAGGAACTGCCGCAGGCTCGGCAGAAGTGGGAATGGTGTTACGACCTTCAGCTTGTATGCTCGCGGCTCCACCAAAGTTTCCTCCCGACCAATGAGCACGTACACCACCACCGGATTGACCAGCTCGTCTACCTTCAACGCCCGGGTCCATATAACTACCATCTCCATGACCCGATCCTTGACTATGGCCGGGATAAACTCCAGCATTTTGAGCAGGAAGTGGCGGAGGCGCATGATGGTAGGCCTGTCTATTCAAGTTTGGGCCGTCGAATCGTTGACGCTTTGCTGGCCTAAGATCTTGTGGTAGTGGTGGAGTGCGGTGCAAACGTTGCTGCTGTTGCTGAGGTTGTAGATGGGGATAATAGGCTCCCTGAGGCTGAGGAGATGCGGCAGCTTGCTGAGAGTAACCTGCTGTCAGGTGATACAAATTATGATTTGGTTGAGCAAGTGGCTCTGGAGGTGGCTGAGCTACAGAAGGCGGGATGTGGTACTGAGGTTGCTGGTATGGATGTTGTTGTGCGTGCCGTTGGGAAACTTGGTCGTAATTGGTGTAAAACGCGCTCTGTTCAGGCGGTGGAGGCAGTAGCGATTGCGGAACCATCCATTGCGGATTATATCCAAGAGCCATAGGCGCCTTGAAATGAGACCATTGTGGATGTCGAGGAGCACAAAAGGCAGAATGATCTGGCTGAGCTGGTTGAGGCTGTAGCTGTCCTGGTGGCAAACGGAGCGGCCGAGGGGTCTGAGTTGTTTGATGGTTGTTCATTGTGCAGGTTACTAGGTCCCTAGGATGAGGTTACAATCAATACTAGTAGCCGCTATGTAATTGGCAAGGTGGTGGCTATGTCATTGTGAGAACTCGTCGTTGTCCTCGCTCTACTCTCTTCTCTCACCAATACAATTGCAGATTTCCCTCATGCTGTTCAAGCTACAAATACTTGAAAAACGACGATTCACGCTATCATCAACAATACGAAAGGTCTTCGAGGTGATCAACCAGTCGCATGCCCATCATCTTTGTTACTGGGTATCGAAGATATCGAACACACTCAGCACTGGGAGCGAGGATGAAACACAAAATCAGTCTCTTGAATGTAAGGCGAGGTACATTCTAGTAAAGACTGAGCTCGTCGTTGCCGTCGTCATCAAGCCTCGATCTGAATGGACAAAAAATCTTGTCTGAATGTGAGTGTTGCGAGGGACCTGTCGAGTTGTAACCTGACATTGCGAATATATCCAGTTCAGCTTTGCCCTTTCTATTCTGGCTACCGTGTCAAGAATGTTAGTGAATCTGAAAGCTCTCATCAATGGGTTCTCATGAGCCTTTCATCGACGAACGCAACGGTCTACTACTGCAAATGTCCGTATCTTATAAACCTACGTTCACTTGGGATATGACGTCCTCGCTACCGAATCCTCCAAGAACCCTACTATCCATTCCACTGCGTTGACTCTAGAACTCATGCCGAATGTGTCGAGATATCAGCGCATATAACACGCTGAGATAGCTGCACTTTCCGCATTCTACCAGCGGCTCAGACCATTCAATCTGACTGGAGCCTTTGTCGTTTGGTGTGCAGAAACTTAGACGATATAGGTATGGCTACCATCCGGAACTATGCGCCTACGATTGACTCAAATACTATCCCCAAATCCCAGGAGCTATCATAGCAATTGTGAACCGAGGATGGAACATCTGATTTAACATTTCCTAACAATGTTGTGAAATGAATCATTCTTCCTCATTGTCTTATCGGTAAGCCAACCCACTTGTCTCGTTGGATATGCTGACAGATATTAGAATACAGGCAATGGCAAGCTCAGTTCTACTCAGCTTCAACCATCTCATTCGATGCTGGTCAGAAGCACAGCCATAAGCGGCGGGACCAATGCGCGTAGTTCTGCTGCGCTTGCTTGGTGTTGCATTGATACCTTACTCTAGCCATTCAAAAGCATCATCGACTAATGAAGCAAAAGACAATGGACATGAACCTGCTTCTCGTCTCCGTCAAAGTTACACCTAACTCTGATCCGCACGGTGTCACCCTCGCCGGTTTCACTGATGCTACTAGTTGTAGACAAAATAGTTGATCAACAGTTGAACGGTACGGTTCATGGCCTAAACAGCGTACTAGTAGCAAATGATCTATTTCCCGCTCATGTCACTATTGTTGTTACCCGGTCTACGCAATGTAATGCAAATCAGCTACGGCTCGAGTTCTCAGGCAGACATTTTGTAATTATGTAAATCAATCGCCGGTTGGAAAATTGTACGTAAGTACTATATTACGCCCGCTTTCAATATTCAATATTCAATCCCAGTCAAAACCATTCTGCTCAAAGCAGCCGTGCCAAACCGCGTCTGGACGCATTTGCACGTCCTCCTCGAAAAAGGTGTTTGAAAATGACGTTCTCATACCGGTCACATTTAAAATCTACAGGCTTTATGATGTTGTCACGCTGCCAGAAACTCGGATTCATTGCCAAACTGGAATGTGGATCAGCGGGTGTCGTACAATGCATTCTCGGGGATGGTTCTCGAATCGCCACTGTCATGGTCTGGCCTGCAGTGAGGCTATGATGGCGAACTTGTCAGGATTGCGAAGAAGGTTGGTTCCAAGATGGCATATCCTCTAATGGATCTCTCCACCCCCAGAAACGTGATATGGAGCGGGGACAGTAATGCCCTGCTAATTCAGGATCTAGATCGTTAGTCGAGCGTTCGCACTTGTGCAGCCTGAACGACTCCGTCCACTGGTGTCCCTACACTGTTGATGTTAGACCGGCCCATATCATGATGTAGCATGACTGGAAGCGCCCGGAAACTTCCTTATCGACTAATCTTTTGACATAGTGTGCGGACCTCAGCTGTCCTTCACCATGTCACGTCCAAGCGACAAAACTGCCTCTCCTGCCAAGCCTGGTCTCTCGGCCACGACATTTCATGGATCTACTGGAGTGGACCTAAATGACAGTATAGTCGTCAACAGCGGTCGCCATACGACCTATAACGTAGAGAACAACATCAACATAGGAGGTGAGAATCTGGCGCTTGGCTCGTAACTTTGTTCTGGCACTTACGGTTCCCGGCAGTGTTCAATTTTACAGACGTTATCGGCTTCATCCAAAGCATCGGACAATATGTTGTAACATGGACTCGCAGAGCGGTTGGCAGAGGTCAGTTGTCATTGTAACTACTGATCACATTCCACAATCATTCTTTCCAGAGCCCGATCCAGTGGAGATCAGCAGCATGATGGAACGACTCAGAGATCCATCCTCATTGGTGAGGTACCATACTAAGTGGCATCTTGGAGTATTGATGTTTCCCAGCCTATTAACTGCATCGCAGACAGGTATACACGATCCATGCTGCAATTTATGGTTGGCTATCCCCTCTACGAGCCAGAACCGTTTAGCGAGTTCTCGAAGGAATACTTGCGCAAAGGTGTCAATATCGGGGATATTGGATTTGTTAGGGAGGATGGGACTTTTGATTTTTTGTTCAATATTTGTCCCACAGAAAACGGATTGCTCAATCCACCCAACCTTCCGGGTGGTTCCTCTCTACGTCCTGAACATTCGAACACAAGAACAATGCGACCACTGCCACCCGACACTTGCTTTTTCCCACCAACCGTCACAAAACCAGAGTAGGTTTTCTTTTCCAAAGCGTTGAATGTATCTCATCTTATCTATTACGTAGACCCGGCAAATACATGTGCAAAGGGTCTGAGGGGGCAATACTCGTACTCCCTGAAGGTGCTATCCAGGATGATGCAATAAGTACAGGACGGTTTGAAGACCTCGCTAAGCTCCGCGGAGTAGAGTGGTACGAGTATGCGAAGTTCCGAGGCAGAAATATTTCGAATGGGTCGCTATATCTCGTCACTTCTTTTACCAAATGCACTCAATGGGGTATTGCACTTTTTGACCGGCCTTGCGACCCAGGGCAAGCATTAACATTTGTTAGCGATCCCCTCGGTTGGGAGGGTCTAGGGGCGTTTACTACTAAGGTTGCCAACCCCAACAAAGGGGACACTCCAAATCAGTGTGTGTTTTTGCGAGGTTACAAGATTATGATTCGTCAGGATGTATTCGATAAACTTCCTACACGGAAGCCGGCTCAACGCATTAGGGGTGGTGGGGGAACCGATCCTTTGTCAAGAGTACTACCCAGTGGAAAACCCTTTCGGACGAAGAAGTCAAATGCGACTCGGAAGAAGTCAGACAACGCTCCCTTAACTGCCAATGTCAACCTATCTCCAGTGCGTGGTCCTCTCGATCGTTGAGATCTACTAATAGTAATTCCTTTTGACGTTAGGTTCATCCCTCAGATCTCATCAATGCCGAGCTGCTGAGTCAGGTAGACCTCGATATTGTAGCCAAGTATGACAAACTGAAACTCAAACTGGACCTCGCCAGAACCCGGATGCCAAAGTTGCGGTAACTCATGATGATCTCTGGTGCGATTTATTGCGGCACGTATGTTCTGTTACTCTGCCCTCGTCGAACGTGGTCATGTAATCAACTATAGAATTTCCCGACATTGGATTCCGCAAGATTGGTCAACATCGCCCGGTCATACACGAGTACGGTTGATAAAAATGGTATGTAAATATGTTTGCTGAAGGCTCTCAAACTTATTCTTTGCATTACAATCGTCTTTCAGGTTGCGTCTCTTTAAAAAAGTAACTACTTCCAAGTCGTTTCATTGAGGCAACCTGACAATTCTGAACTAGAAGTCCTGGTTCAAGCAATGTTCAACATGAGAGGAGCTATCCACTTCGAGGAACCGACTCGGCTCCAGCCCTGCGTAAGCCTATTCGAAACGCCAGAAACGAACGCAATCCTGACGTCCTAATTCCAGCTGAAGACAATCATAGCATTCTGACTCCTACAGAAACGTCTTCTGCGAGTGATACAACCTTGTCTTTCGGTGAGACAGTCAGTCCTGTCACAGTTATCCAGGCTGTCCTTCGTGATTACCCTTTTTCGGCGAGTATCCTTCGGGAACTCCTGCAAAACTCCGACGATGCGGGTGCCACCAAACAAGTTTGTTGCTTGAAGTCTTGATGGAAATTCATGGTATTCATATGCTGTCTAGATCTTTATCCTTGACAAAGACAATCCGGCGTTAATAGGATATAATGATTTAGAGTTTCTGGAACAAGACTGGCAAGCCATGCACCGCAGTCACATGTCCCCCAAAGCAGACACTTCGTAAGAAAATGTATCCTCTCAGTGTTAATACTCACAAGCGCATGCACTGAGTAGGAAGTCTGGCAAATACGGCGTAGGGTCCAAAGCATGCTACCATGTATGTCGAAGTGCCGATGAGATGTGGACTCTACTCTGATCCACCGATAGATTACAGACCAACCTCAAATTCTTTCCGGGTCTTTCTTTGCGATCCTAGATCCATTGAATTCCAAAAGCATGAGGATAGAATACGACCGTTTTAAAACAACAGAATACCGCAAGCATTATAACTTCTTCTCAAAGTTTGTGCCAATCTCAATTACGCTCATATTAACACCAAACTGAATATATGTGTCTTCAACAGTCTTTTCAAACGGAACTCCTTTTCTGGTACCGTCATTCGCCTCCCTCTTCGCTCCTCAAGTAGCGATTTGAGCCAACGCATTATTCGCATTGAGGAGCTCCAACAAATGATCTCGGACTACATCTCCGAGGAGCTGAACGTCTCTCTCTTGTTTCTTGACAAACTCAATACAATCGATATCTGGCAAACAGGAAACGGTATTAGCACTCGCCTTGCAAAGTGGACCAAGTTCAGAACGTCATCCTTGCGTCATGACCATTTACTGCCATTTGTCACCGACGATTTCGTCTTGTCTGATGGCGACAAGGAATGCTTGTGGCGAATTGTCAGGACTCAAAGCACTGAAGCTGAAGCTATTGCTCATCTTTCGCAACTGGCTGGAAGTGACTCGGCAAACTACATTATTAAAACACACAGATTACGACCCGACGTTCGCATAGCACATCCTTTGACATCAAAGGAGCGGATGTCTGGCCGTCTGTTCACTTTCCTGCCGTTGCCATCCAAAACGGGCTTTCCAGTTCACATCCATGCTCTATTTTCCATGAACTCTTCAAGGCAAAGACTGCGCAAACCAAATGAGAGGGGTATCGAGCATGGTTCAGATAAAGAGTGTGTTTCAGCCTATCCATCCTCTCAGCTTTTTAACCAGTATAACTACATACAGTGTTCTGATCAAATGGAATCAGCTGCTTTTCAATCACTATATACCGCAAGGCTGGAGCTATCTTCTGAAGACCTTGGCAGAGGACGCGTCTTGTGGGGATATCCTTGACGCATGGCCTCCTCATTGTTCCTCTATCACTTCTGGAGATGGAGTCTACTGGCAAGACATTCTCTCCAACACATTCAAGGTGGTCGTTCGGTCGCAGCTCAAGGTCTGGCCCACAGTAACCGGTCAAGGGACAACCACCTATATTGACCTCAAATCATCCTTGATCATTGCGCGAGGTCAAGTGGATGCAGACGTGCTTGTTGTTCTCGCCGAACTTGGCCTCACATGTGTGCAACTACCACAAAGCTTGTTGGATCTTGTCGATGATTCAATAATCAAATTATCTCCGAGTGTTGCTCATGGAAGGCTTCAGGTTTGTCCGTTGTTTACATTTAGCGGATTATCATGCTCATCGTTTCTAGGGAGTGGGAGCGATCGATCGGTTCAGTAAATTGTCTGCTGACCAAAGAGCCCTTATTTGCGAGTACCTATTGTCAGCCAACGATATATCCAACATCTTCAGACTTCCTGTTATTCCGCTTTCAGATGGCTCCGTGGCTGCTCTGGATGCCCGTAACAAGTCACGGCAGCGTTTCGTAGCTCTAACCAAGGACGAAGCGAGGGTCTTTCGGACATCTGCTCGCGATGCCATACCCCTCGATCAATTGAGCCCTAGAACGGCTCGCTTGATACGAGAACAAGCCAGAAGCCAAGCCAATGTTGACCTTTTAGGTCCTCACTATGTCATCGAATGTCTATCAAATGGGCGTCGCTTCTTGAGTGACGAATGGTTGATAGAGTTCTGGTGTTGGCTGGGCGAGTGGCGTCTCAAAACGGACTGGCTCAACCTTCTCAAGCAGAACTCGGTGCTGAAGCTCATTCCAACTACAAAAGGACCACAATCCATCTTATGCCCTATCTTCCATGCGGCGCAGGAGGAGGGTAATGTTCAATTGTTCGAAAAACTTGGGCTTGCCTTTGTCACTTCTGCTCTGCCGGCTTCGGTGATTCACTTCCTGCTCAACAATGACATCCTCAAGAATGCGAGTAACCTGAATCAGCTCTTGACTGCCATCAACCCGGCCTCCGTACCCTCTCTGACAGATGTCGAGGCACAGTCAATTTTCCGTCTTGCCACGTCATATTCCAGGTCAATCTCTGCTGACAATCTCGAGAAGTTGAGAAAGCTACGCGTATTCCCCCTCCTTGTGCCTACCAGCAGGCCGCTTTTGCCACCAGATTCCAACAGTTCTGTTTCTTGGCGTAGCATTGATAAAATCAATGTCAAAGGCATCTCTCCAATTCAACTGATTCCCTTGATTGACGATGTGCACTTCTTGAGTGGTCCAAGCATCGAGTATTCCTCATGTTCTCTTTTGAAGCAACTGCACATTCCGGTTCTCAAAGAGGGTGACATTTTATTGCATGCCCTCAGTCACTTCACTTCACAACCGAAGCCACTGCAAGTTGCCTTCGTTTCCTACATTAGGAATAATCAATATCGTCTTCCTATCGTGACCCTATTGCTTCGAAGAACGGCTTTCCTCCGAACAACGGACGGCTCATTGCAATCTCCCGAGAAAGTCATTGATCTCAATTCGCCGCTTGCCAGCCTTTTCACCAAAAGTTGCAAGGACAGCCGTGTCCTCGTGAATAAGGATGTCTTAGACCAGCAGTTGCTCGGCGACCTTCGAACTCTAGGTTTGACGAAAACCAAATTGGACCCATACCTGGTGCAGGAACGGATAACCTATATATCTTCCAACTCTAGTACGCCTGAGGCCACCGCTATTGCTCGTTCTCTCCTTACACTCATGAACGACCCCAGCTTTTCTTGCTCTGGTCTATTCATTGACACCAATATGTGTTGGCTCCCAACGGCAAGCAGGCTTATGACATCGAAGAAATGCATCAACAACGGCCGCCGTGATACGGATCTTTTCGATCAAGTTCTTGTCACGCTTGACGGATCGATATCTATCTCCCCTTCATTCAAGGCACTTTTGGACTGGGACAAGCCACTTCCCTTCGAGGTCCTCACAGAACAGTTGCACCATACTCTGAATTTGCCAGTGTTGGCAGTCCAGGGCCAGAAGATCTGTAGTATTGTAAGGGAACTAGCTGGCCGTCAACTCAGAGACACAGATATCCAGGATATTCAAACCACGATTAGTGGAAGACCATGGGTTCCGACCAAGTCAGGACCATTAGCCCATCACTCCCGGGCTGTGTTTGTTAACGTGGACATTGCAAGCGGGTTTCACAAAGTCGCGTTTTCAAAGACCGAGAAGGAGATATATCTGTTTCTTCTCCGGATGGGATGTCTCGAGAAGTAAGCAACGTTTCCCGACCTATTTTGTCCGCAGCCTGATAGTCTGTAGACCTACAGCTGCTGTAATCATCGAAGAGCTCGAGGGATTGCAGGAGCAGTCCAATGCGGACGGAACTGTCGTTCAACGCGTAATCCTATTATTGGACATGCTGCCCGATTCCATGACAGAAGAAGAATTTCAATCGGTACTTGTCCCTGATGAATCTGGTTGCCTTGTTCCACTCAGTGCCGGAATATGTTATCACAATGGGCCCAGAAGAGGAAGATCAAATGTTAATGAAAGAGAAACGCCTGTTGCACATCATCTAGTGACGGAAAGGCTTGCAGAGAAACTAAGGATGAATCGTCTTGGCCTCAAAGTGGAACACGATATTGATCTGGGAAGGAACCATATTACGATCATTCGCAACACGCTGGACCAGTATGATCCCGAGCAATTCTTCACCGAATTCATCGCAAACGCATCTGATGCCAAAGCAAAACACTTTGCCCTCCTCATAGACGATCATGAAGGTCCCACAGACAGACTTATTTCAAAAGAAATGAAAGTGCTTCAAAGTGCATCGTTGGTCGTGTACAATGACGGCGTTTTCACACAAGATGATTTCAAAGGTATAGAAATGACGGGGATTGGCGGCAAGAGAGGAAAACCCGACGTGATTGGATACTTTGGACTAGGCGCTCTTTCGATGTTCCACTTTACAGAGGTATTTCATGTCCCAATCAAGTAGTTTGTGATGCTGACTGTCGATCAGTTGGCTATGATTGTTTCGGGAAGTTATGTTATGTTCCTCAATCCAGCAATACAGAACCTAGCGTACAAAGGTCTGGATTCTGTTCATTTCTCTCTGCAAGATGTAAAAAGGTGGCACTTGCTCATAACCCGTCACAAATATAAGGTAGAGCTGATTTCCTTCAGGCACATCCCTGATCACCTTGAGCCATTGAATGGCCTCTTTGGCTTCGACCTGAATTCAGCAGGATCTTATCAAGGGGTTTGTATGCTTTTTTGAACGCGTTGCACCCGAAAGACTGATAACACTCTAGACTCTCTTTCGTTTGCCATTGCGGAATTCAACTCACTTGACCAATGATCCGTTATCATTAAGGTTTTGGTCGGTAAAAGAGATCGAAAATATGCTTTTGAAGCAATTCGACAACTTAGCGTACAAGTCGCTCTTATTCACTAGTCTTACTCATATCGATATCCTCGCACGCCGGGGTTCTCGATCTAAGACTCTTCGCTCGATTCAGGTTGCCAGAGTACCTTCCAATCCCGCCCCAGAAGCACCTTTCAAGTCTGAAATTGCAACGTTCAAGGTGAAGAATGTCCAAATGAAGTGGTTTGTCCTGTCTCAATCGGTCCAAATGCCCGAGGAGTTCAAGAAACAATTGGAGAAAAAGTACAAAATATATCACATCCTACCGATTCAAGTCGCTGCAGCTTTAGATGGCGTGCAGGAATTTGGAGCAGACGGGAACTTGTTCTGTGCACTGCCGTTGTCCGGTGCGACGTCGTTTCCTGTTCACATATCTGCTCCCTTCGTGCTAGAGAAGGGGAGGAGGAATGTACGCCTTGGAAATGTGGGAACTGAATCCGAATTTAACCAATGGCTGTTGTCATCCGAAATTCCAAGGCTGTATCTTTACCTCCTCGAGATCTTTTTGACGACGCAAGGGACTAATACGGCCTGGTGGCCTCCAATTCGCCTTGGAAGGAATAGCGGTGACAGCATGGCAAGCCAAGTTATCGTCGACGCATTCTGGACTCCCAAGGTCCTTGGAACCAGTTCAAGGCGGATTTTCGCCAGCAGAAAAAAGCCAACAACTCGATTGGCGCCGAAAGATGCCGCTGTGCTTGTCAAAAAGCAGAAGTTTTTTAACACCATTTCCAGAATCCTGGAGGCCAGTAATGTGGTGGACGTTGTTGAATTGCCAAGCGAATTATGGGAAGATGTCAACTACGCTGGCCTTCGTGTCGTTGACCCATCATTCGTCAAAAACCTTTTGGAGGGTCCCCATGTTTGCCAGCAATTGAACCGTGACGAAAAATACATGGCATTATTGTTCTTGTGTTATCACAAGATATCGCTGTACAAGTTGCCCTTACTTCCTCTCGAAGACGGATCCTTCGCGACAATCTTCTTGCAAGGCGATCCTGACAAGTTGTATTACGTGCTTGAACAAGCTCCGGGTGTGCCCTACCCACCTTTCCGAAAGAGTCGCCTCATACGCCGGGACCTCGAATCGTTTCTCTCGAAAAATGGACAAGTGGCCGCTTGGGTATCTCTCCTGTGTAACTACAATGTTTCAATTTTATCGGAAGAAGGGATTGTCGAGCTTATAGAGGACTACATCAAGCCCGCTGACGAGTTCGACTTCATTGGTGATCAAGACCATCGGGTTTGGATCGATGAGTTCTGGAACGCCCAGCTCAAAATACCCCAAGCGGTGTCATTTTTCCCGCTTGTGTCCACCCAAACGCCGCTCCATTATATCTCATTGCAGAAGGTCGACGATCCTTCAGTCATTGTTCTTGAGGAACTACCAGAACAACGATCCCACTACAGCGTTTTACAGAGCCTCGGTCTAATTATTGTGGTGCGGCAGGCCTTGCCACCGAACCTGCGGGCAGTTTTACCGACGAAGAGGATTGGCGTTTATGCCACCTTTCTGGACTTTTTCAAGAAAAATCCAGAAAAATTGGGAATACTGCGGCAACTCCAAGCCGATGAGCAAGGAGTTTTGGGCGCATGGATCCGAGCTAATTTCTCACATACTCCAGAGGGCTTCGCAGGCATTGCATGTCAACTCCCTGTATGGCCAGTTCAACAAGTAGCTAAGGATACCCGGCTGGCTGCTCTGAACGACGATGACGTCGAAATCTTGCCACCATCAATCCCCACGAATCTGTTGAGGATTTTCACAGATCATCCTCTCGTGAATTGGGAAGATTGTATGAAGAGTGCCAAGAAAGAACCCTGCGCTGCGCAGCATATTCTCGAGCTTCTTAACGTCTCTGCGTACTCCAAGCTTCGATCCTCAGAACGGGCAGCATACAAAGAATTTGTTCGAAGTTTTATGACAATTGACGAGGTTGGCGACCAACGGTTGTTGCTGCCTGACGGCGACTTCGTATTGCGGCGTGCAAGTGACCTCTATGAACATAATGAGCCGTTTGTTGCGACATTCAAAGCGGACTCTCCATTTCTTCTTTCTCAAGACTTTCAAGATCTAGCACAAGACCTTGAGCGCTATGGGCTTAAACGACAGCGTCGACTTGACCTCTCTATGTTTATAGAATGTGCCAAAGCCTTCGATAACGAGAGGGACATCTATGCTAAGCGAGCACGGGCTGCTGTCTTGTACCAAAGTTTCAACTCCCTCCAACTCTCTTCACTCGACTCCCAGAGGTGTTCCGAGCTGGACCTCCTCAAGTTCATTCCACGAGTCGATTCGCAAAGGCCTGATTATGACAACATCAACACCATCGACTATATGGTTGATATTCCACACGGCCTACTCGCCCCAAGCCAGATCACCATTCCTGAATTCGAAGCGGTCTGCTGGAGCCAGAAAGGGCAAACGAATCAACCGCCTAACGCAACTTTATGCGACACATATCAATCCCTTGGTAGGCCTAACGGAGAGGATGTAGTGAGTTTCATTTTTCTTCCATACCGCTTTTATCTTATAGCTCGGTATAGCTAGCACATTTAGAAGTAATCGCGGCGATGGCGCAAAAACATGGCCGCCGGAAGGGATTGCTCTTGGATCTCCGGGCCACGTACAAATGGCTGAACGACCACGCCAATGATATCGCTCACAAGATCTCACAGAAAAAGAGAGAAGTTTTATTTCTGAATGTTGATGACCCCGGGTCAGCCGATTGGACCTGGCATTCTGCGTCCAACCTCGTAATAGACCTTCAAGACATTTACGATATGCATGATGTCAAGGGCTTTCTTCGAAACTACAACGAACTACTGAAAGTCGCGGGCGTCAGAAAGATCAGAAAAAGGGCGACAAACGTGATGTCGACTACAAACAGGCACCCCCAGCGCGATAGCTTCAACGATTTCCGCCAGTCTGGAACCGGGGCCGATGTTGTTTTTGAGGCACAGGATAACCAATTTCAAATACTCCCAGCGCACAGAACTTGGCTAGCAGACAACAATGTTCACTTCGACACTAAGTTTACTCCATCGGAAATGAAGAAGTCACGAACATCTATTAGAGTCGAGCACTCGAGCATGTGCGTCAGAGAAGTCATCGGTATGGACATCTTATTCATGTCATCTACATAATACTTGACGTGCCCGTCGGTAGACTGGTTCTATGTCGGCAAATTGTCCGATTTACTAATTAACAACAGTAATAACGAAGAAGAGACGAAGAGGAGGCTAGAATTAGCCCTTGAAATGCTCTCCCTGGCTGATGAATGGGGGGTGACGGATTTGCATGAACAATTGCAAGTGTTCATCATCAATGACCGAGACCTCATCAACCCATACTGGGTTAGACACAGTAAGCTTTTTCGGCTACCATGTAATCCATTGATTTGAATTCGTCTACCAGTTCAAAAATGTGCAGAAGAAACAAAGGCTAAGCAATTACTCGAGTGCTGCCAGAGATATGAAGAAGAGAACCGATCAATAATCGACGACTGCTCCACACACGGAAACCTGGAAGACGACTTTTCTCCTGTAGAAGAAGGGGACACCTATATCGCTAATCTGACCTTGATTGCCTACTTCGGCGACATGCAGGAAAATCAATGAGGTTACTCTTCGTTTCCCTCTTCGTGTATCTTAAATTCTTGTTGATGCCCCGTGCGATGTCGAATTACTGTGTCCAGCTGTTCCTTTGTTTTTGACGGATTTCTACATTTACACGGTTTTCAATGAATCGAGACCCGTACGTTTCTCAATTCGTTGACTGCAAGAATCCGACCACCGACAAGGCAGTTGCTGACCTTTGAAGCGAACCTTAGTGGCTTTTGCCTTGTCTGAGTCCTTAACTGGATTCTTTTTGGCATTACGTTTTGTCAGTAGAAATACCATCCCACTCTCGTCGTTGGTTTTTTGGGCGGTAGAAGATCATTGATTCAAGGAGCTTGATCAGCGTCCGTGTGCTGGCTACTTGCAGTATCCTGGTATTATGCGTATTTCGGTGTTACAGGCATCCACGCAACGCGTTTTTCCTCCTCTGCGGGTCTAGACAGGCTAGAAGAGATAGTGTCAAAGATGTTCTATACATAAGTATAAGTATACGTACCTTTCTCGTCTGCAAACAACAATTCCGTGCCTTGCAAACGTATCTTGTTCTCCTTTTCGAACAGGGTGTTAGCATATCAAGTCTCTGTATCCTTGGAATGAGAGACGAAGACTGATTGCGTGTTTGAAGGAGTACATACGATGAGCCGGTATGCGGCGAGATTTATAGTGACTCCGATTTTGTAGCCTGCAGTGGACAGAACAGTGTGCTTGTCGATTAAGAACTCGATTCTGGCACTATGTAACTTCAAGCGGGAACGCTAAGCACTTGAGTTGCCAGAGCCCTTAACTCAGTAGTTGGTGGTGGGCAATGCCATGAGTGCACTGCAAATGCTTTCTGTGACAACACCAACTCACTGCGCTTTCCGCTATTAAGCAGATGGCCGGGACTATCGAGTCTGATTGGATCTCCAGCCAGAGATGAGTTGACGATATAGCTATGGCTGCTACCAGAAACAAAAGGTATGGGCTCTCAGATCTCAGCACCGTCATTCATGTACATTCCTCATCTCTCTCCAGGTCAACACATCTCAAAGTCATTGAAACACTACCTGCCCTTTGTAACATCCGAACAACCCGAACTCGATCAGCTTTGCGGAACATAAAAAGAAAAATGTGCCTCACGCTTGTCTCAAACGAAGCGGGACTATCTGTTAAACGAGCTTGGATAGTATCTCTGGGCATTGCTGGTTGTGTTATTCGATCCTAGAACCATTGAATCTGCATGATCAGTTCAACGTCAAAAGCAGATGCATTCTCGTGCCTGGAACAACTGGTTCTCGTCCCCGACCTTGAAATGCCTCAAGATTGGGTGGCTTATCGTACGTCATTGCATCGCGTTCTTCTTTCAACGACCTCACCTTCTCTTTTCTAGACACTTGTCAGACCCATCTCACCAAGATATCACTCCGTGCTCTCAGTTTTTCTCACAAAGATGGAGGATGAACAGTCTACCTTGACAACTTTATGGTTACTTAGATCCATTCCTTTCTTCGCTCACTGTCTGAGAGAGGTAAACTAATACACTTCTTTCGTTTGAAAAAGCTAATAACATGATAATCAGAACTCGCCCGACCGCAAACGCACCTCTACTCAAGTAACTTGTTGGGCGCCAGCAGCTGTAAGCGGCGGGTGCAATGTACGCCGTTCTGCCGCGCTCGCTTATTATATTAATACCTTGCTCGACATCGAGGCTTTCCATGGCCTCGAAGCACTATCGACAAAGGGAAGCAAAAAGAAACCGAAAGAATCCACCACTTGCACTTAACTCTGATCGCCACGGTGCCGGTTTCACTGATGCTACCTGTTCTAGACAAGTCACCAATATTCGTGGTGGAATAGCTCATGAACATTTTCAAGAACAGAAGGAACAGTTGATAAACTGGTTCAAGCATAAGGAGCTGTTGAGGGAGAAGAAAGATGCGATGGCTTGATTGGGGGTGATTTAATCATTTGCAGTCATTGGAGATGGACGCTGCTGATGGTAAACGATTGCTTGGGAACGTTGATTGGTATGGTTTACGTCCTAGAGTCACGTACTTCTAGCAATGATCGATGATCTCCTTCCCATGTCACTGTTACTTACCAATGTAATGCAAACCAGCTGCGGCTCGAGTTCAAGGCATTTTATCGCAATCCTTCAGGAAACAATTCTTCAGACGTTATATAAGCATGAATACAGCAATCTGTATACATGTGTAGTGAGCAGACGGTTTAGGCTAAATTCCATGTTTCTATTTCTTTGACGACATCCTCCACAGTTAGCCGGCTTCGAGCCCTCCGCGCTGCAGCGCAAAATGAGTTGCCTTGTATCTTCAGCTACTGCTAGACGATCGGAAAGGCTATCATTCAAAACATATCTGTCAATGATTAATACATATTCAAATCAGAAAGACGGATTGTAACATACCGAATAGAAGACCGCAAAAGCGGCTATATTAGATTCATACGTGCACTCGGCCAAAAGATCAGAGTTCTCATGGCCATAAACTGATGCCTCCCTAGGCCACCATATGCAAACAAACCGATAGACAAGACCTTTGCACGGAGATTCGAGTCCAGAGCGAAGCGTTTCTGGTAAGAATGCGGTTATGATACCTCATCGTAAATGCGATAAACCACCTACTAGTTCAATAACACGGGAGAACAGTGCGATGTCCATGGAATGAATATATCGGATGGTCCTCGCTATCTCGAGCATCTGCAAGAAATGCGTGAGCGTCATTTGCAGGTGGTCGTCGGTTACGACTTACTACTCGGATTCTTGTAAAGAAATCTGGGCTTGATCTTTCTAGCCATTCATGAACAGACTCATGCTGCTCATGGGCAAACTTAAGCCCGTCCTCTCCGTATACTTAATACCGGGAGAACATAATTATGGTCCAGAATTCTGCTTATGACAGCCAACTATCTTATGCGTGAACAAGGTCAAACGATGCACGATGTATGCACACTCACCTCTAGAGCACTTGATTCGTATCTCAGAGGCGCATCACTGCGCTGAGTAGGTTCATTCAAAAAAGGGATCGCGGAAGGAGTGGTACTCTTGTGAAATCTGTGATCCCAGAAAAGCCACTTTGCGCGCTGCATCTAGACCGCACTTGCTGACAAAGGACTCGTTGTTAGCCAGCTAGGCGAAGGATAAGCGCTGAGCTCCTGCATTGGAAATGCCCTTGATAACGTACCAAACCAATGATGTTGATCAGTTTTTGAACATCTGAGATGGACCGAACTCTTGCCGCGGTCTCAGCATAATCAAACGCAAGTAAGGAGGACATGCGGTCAATTATTGCTCCATCAACCACTATCTAAGTAGTTATTAGATGATTTAGCTTTGCGACACCTTTATCACACACCGAATCCGTGACAAGAGAGTAACACAGAAAGGCAGCGATCCAAAGGTATGTTTTGTTGCGCCTCTGTCATCAGGGCAGAACTCCGCTCTATAACAGTTTCGTTCATGTTTGACTCCGGTGCCTGAGCAGCGGTGGTAGGATGAGATCTTGATAGATCACCAGGTGCAGAAGAAGATCGCGCATAACTTGAATGTTATGGCACGGTTGGGCCCTCGAAGTGTTGAGAAGTTTATCCTGAAGATCCAGTAAAGGCCTTAATGCCTCTTTCCAATCTTCGACAGGCAGCACAATCCTCGGCGGATAATGTCGTACGATGTATGTGAATTCGGGACTAGAACGACAAGTCTCATGGCTGGATTTTCGTACTTCCTATTAGCATCGTTCCTACGACAATGCAACAGACTTACCAATCAGGCTGTCCAATCGCCATAGAGACATGTCGAACAACTGAATCTACAATCAGCTGCGAATATCGCTTTAGTCCACCTTGTTGGCTGACATGGTGATGACCAGAGCGAAACGAATCTTGCAAGAAATCGAGAAAGGATGTAGAATGAACATCAATGAAAGGTTCGAATTTGAGCAATGAACGCATCTTTCGTAGCTTGATGTGTAGCTCTTCCGCGGAAACGGCATCGTCTCTGTGGAGATCGCGTGTCTTGCTGGAGCTATGGCCCACCAATAAGGCAAGAAAGGTCTTCAAGAAATCCTGATCTCGTTGTTGTCCCAGGATTTCCAAGTATAGTCCATCCAATAATGCGAGCGGCGACATCTTCCCGTGCGGCTTCAAGCCCCGAACGACGTCAAGTTCGGTTTCAGGATCATAATCCTCGTCACTCAAGCGTCCCATGAGAGTAGACGGCAATACAAAGCTCCCCGACGATTTGAACACAATCTCCTCGATTATCTCCTGACCCGGCCATGTTGGATCGAGACCCCGGTTGGACGCGATCTCAGAGAAGAGTCCCCGAGGTACTTCTGAATATCGCGACTCGAGTCGTCGAGTTTAGCCAGGTTAATGGAAACAGTGAAATCCTTGAACTCCTCTACCAGGGCCTTGTCTGCTATTGCCGACTTTCCGACTCCTGGAGGACCATGAAGCCAGAAAATACGCTCAGTTGGATTGGGATTGTCAATCCGATGTCGCAACCGCTTCAACACAGTTTTCCGCGTTCCAGGACGGGTCTTGCTCAGCGGAGTCGTAACGAGACAAACTGTTTCAAGTTTTTCTAAGCCTTAAAGTTCGGTCAGATCAAACAATCGATGAAGGACAGAGAATGACTCACCCCGAGTTCTGCCGCTCACGACTCCGACAAAGTTTCTTCGCCTGAGCATGTAGAAATACCAGCCTGAGGTCAACCGCTGCCTGCAATGGATGAAGTCTGGATTCCATCGGGAACATTCCTTGTATCAGAGACTCTAGTTCAGAGTTCAGCTTGCCCTAGTGAAACAACGTAGAACTATTTACTTTTCTAAAGAAACACAGCCTGAAAGATGATTGCAAGGTAAAGAATAAGCTCGAGAGCCTTTAGCAAGCACATTTCCGTACCATATTTGTCAATCATAATTGTGTATGACTGGGCTACTTTCTCCAATATCCTGTAGTCGAGGTTCGGGAAATTCTATCGTTGATTAGTACATGATCATCATCGACAAAGTAACAGAACATACGTCCCGCAATAAATCGCACCAGACGTCATCGTGTGTTATCGCAACTTTGGCATTCGGGTACTGGTAAGGTTCAATTTAGATTTCGATTTGTTATACTTTGCTACAAAATCGAGGTTTACCTGATGCAGGAGTTCGGCGTTGATGAAATCCGAAGGATGAACCTAACATCAAAATGAATTACTAGAGGTCAACGACAGAGAGCGCTACGCACTGGAGACGAGTTGAAATTAGCATGTAAGACGACCTCG
>KN818356.1:48314-61606 GCA_000827485.1 Amanita muscaria Koide BX008
GCCAAGTCAATGGAAACAGTGAAATCTTTGAGCTCCTCTATCAGGTCCTCTGACCTGCTGGTAATAAGGAAACGTAACGGGACACGACTGTCCTTGACTGCGTCCCGATGACAGTGAGGATTCTCCGCTGAAGTCGTTCATCAGAACACTCGTCAATGCCATCGATGATGACAATCGGGGCCAGCGGCTGTATATGAGGGGCAATACTATTCACTGCCCGGAATGGACGAGCCAGAAGCTGTTCAAATTGGTCTTGCCTTGGAAGGTGAGGAGTTGTGTCAAACGCATCAATGATAAAAGGATGGAGAAAGCAAGTTGCCAAGCTATTGTTGTAAATAGCCGATTTCCGTCATTCCGTTCAGGATCAGATCGATAGAAGAAGAAAGTGGCTGTCACTTCCCCCTGATGATATCCATGGGCAATCGTCTGTGCTATTGCCGACTTTTCGGCTCCAGGAGGACCATGAAGCCAGAAAATAAGGTCAATTGGATTGGGGTTGTCGGTAAGCGTTCGATATCTTGATTGGTGGGTATATGCGCTGAAAGTTCCCCACGCAGGGTTTCTCTCAAAACAAAACTGGCAGCGATCGATCTACACCGACTTGTCAGGGATGTCAGAAGACGGGTAGAGCACGAAATAACCTTCGAAGGCCAAGAACGATCTCCAACACAGTCTTCTGACAACGACGGTCGGGGTCTTGCTCAGCGGAGTCGTGACAGGTGGCGAACGAAACAAACTTTTTCAACTTTTCTAAGCCTTAAAGTTTGGTCAGATTAACAATCTATGAAGCACCGAGAATGACCCACCGTGAGTTCTGCCGCTCGCGGCTCCGTTTCCTCCCGATCCATGAGCAAATACGCCACTATCGCTTGAGCACATATAAGTACCAGGCCAACAACTGCCTGCCAATCATGGCTCGATTCCTCGGAGTGCATAGTTGCTGGAATCAGAGATTCTAGCTCAGAGTTCAAACTGCCCTAGTGAAATAACGTAGGAACTATTTACTTTTCTAAAGAAACACAGCCTGAAAAATGATCGCAAGGTAAAGAATAAGCTCGAGAGCCTTCAGCAAGCACATTTCCGTACCATATTCGTCAATCATAATTGTGTATGACCGGGCTACTTTCTCCAATATCCTGTAGTCGAGGTTCGGGAAATTCTATCGTTGATTAGTACATGACTATCATCGATAAAGTAACAGAACATACAGTCCGCAATAAATCGCACCAGACGTCATCGTGTGTTATCGCAACTTTGGCATTCGGGTACTGGTAAGGTTTAGCTTAGATTTCAATTTGTTATACTTCGCTCCAAAATCGAGGTCTACCTGATGTAGGAGTTCGGCGTTGATGAAATCCGAGGGATGAACCTAACATCAAAATGAATTACTAGAGGTCAACGACAGAGAGCGCTACGCACTGGAGACGAGTTGAAATTAGCATGTAAGACGACCTCGTCCGACTTCTTCACAGTGGACGTCATAATCCAAGTCCAGGGGATTATATTGGTGAGTATTGTTTTAATTCTTGACATGAAGCCCGTCCCTTCACCATTCCTAATGTCCCGTGTAGAGAGCTTATCGAATATGTCTTGGCGAATCATAATCTTGTAACCTCGCAAAAACACACACTGATTTGGAGTATCCCCTTCGTTGGGGTAGGCAACCTTGGTAGTTAACGCCCCCAGACCCTTCCAACCGAGGGGATTGCTAACAAACGTTAATGCCTGCCCTGAGTCGCAAGGCCTGTCAAAAACTGCGATGCCCCATTGAGTGCATTTGGTAAAGGATGTGACGAGATATAATGATCCATTCGAAATACTTCTGCCTCGGAACTTCGCATACTCGTACCACTCCACTCCACGGAGCTTAGCGAGGTCTTCAAACCGTCTTGTACTTATTGCTTCGTCTTGGATAGCACCTTCAGGGAGTACGAGTATTGCCCCCTCAGGCCCTTTGCACATGTATTTGCCGGATCTACATTAGATAAGATGAGATACATTCAAAGCTTTGGAAAAGAAGACCTACTCTATTTTTGTGACGGTGGGTGAGAAAAAGCAAGTGTCGGGTGACAGTGTTCGTATTGTTCTTGTTTTCGAATGTTCAGGTAGATAGAAACTATCCGGAAGGTCGGGTGGATTGGTTGACCCGTTCTGTGAACAAACGTTGAACAAAAAATCAAAAGTACCATCCTCCCTAACAAGTCCAACATCCCCGACATCGACACCTTTGCGCAAGTATTCCTTTGAGAACTCGCTGAACGGTTCTGGCTCGTAGAGTGGATAGCCAATCAAACACTCCAACATGGATCGTGTATACCTGTCTGCGATGCTGTTAATAGGCTGGGAAACGTCAATACTTGATGTCACTTAGTATGAAGACGCCTCACCAATGGGGATGGATCTCGTTCTATTATGCTGCTGATCTCCACTGGACCACGCTCTGGAAAGAATGACTGTGGTGAGTACTCAGCAGTTATGGCTCGGGGTAACGGACCTCTACCATCCGTGCCGGGTGACTGGTTTATGGGTATCGACGCTACAAAAGGTTTTGCGATATGACTGATAATGTCTAAAACCAAAATGTGTAAGAGCCAGAACAAAGTTACAAAACATGCGCCAGACGCCAAATTCTCGCCTCCCATGTTAAGGTTGCCGTAGTTCTTGGTCGTAGTGCGACCGCTGTTGATGAGTTCAGTTCCTTTTATGTTCCCACTAGTAGTTTCATGAAAAACAGAGGTCGAGGGATTAGACATGGCAGGAAAGGCGATTCGAGGTTGGACGTGGTGGTATAAGTTTGGGTGATGAACACCAGGTGTCAAGACCGTGGTATTTTGGGACGCGAACATGCTAAGTCCACGTGCATTACGTCACGGTATTGTTTAACCTACAGGCTAATAATAAGCTCAACTCAAGCTAGAAAAAAACTTCACACCCAAATATTGCCCAAATAGTTATCGTTATCATCCTAATCATCCTGTATCGTGACAATACATAGTGAAGAACAGATGATGTACATTGTGTTGGGTTTTAGACGGCACAAAAACAGAGCCCTATACAAGGTTTGGTGACTTTTATGAGTACAAGTAGCTCAGCTAGAGGGTAGTACATGAGAACAATAAAAATTTCCGTGATACCATTATTTCATCACTCGTTTAAACTTCACATGAAGATGCACGAATAAATGGTCTCTTTCTTGTGGTATCACTTTTTCGTTCAGACTTCTTTCGTTTGTGTGACCGAGTAGAAGGTCTCTTTCTTGGGGTATCCGTATTGTCCTCTTCTTGGGTCTTCTTTCGTTTGTGTGAAGGTCCACGAGTGGCAGAAGTGCTTGGAATATTGTCACCGCCACTTCGATCACTAATACTAGATGAACTGAGGTCAGGCTGTTAATGTAGAACCACTTACATTTCTAAGGAAGCGCTGCCTGGCAATATAATTGTCAGAATCGTGTCCGGTAAACCGCTTTTCACATTTACATACCATATTCGTCGATCACGCTCGTAGTACATGACGAGGCGATCTTTCCGAGATCTTCATACTTGATTATTGGTTAGAGGCAAAAAGAATTGGGTAGATGCCGTGACGCACGTCTTGCAATAAATCCCACCAATCGTCATCATGCGTAAGCGCAACCTTGGCGTCAGGTTCCTGCTAGGGCTCAACTAAAGCTCTACGCATGCACGCAATCGAACTTCACCTGACTCAGAAGTGCAGCGTTGACGAGGTCCGAAGGATGAAGCTCATGTCGAAAAGTCAGTATAAGAAGGCAACTAATGACAAGAGTCAATACATACCGGAGATGCATTGAAGTCCGCTTGGATAATGACCCGTTCCGCCATCTGAGATGACGTCGTGAGCACAGGGTTCACGTCCATTGGCTTTATCCCACACTCATAAGTGTTCTGTGCTGGTCGCCTAGATGTCCCACCAGCAGACTCCGAGCCACCCCCGTCCTCGCGACAGAGATGGTTGCTAAAGTCACCTTCTTTGGCCCGTTTGCTCCCTGGATTAGGTGACGATGAAGACGTTGTTATATACGAGGTTCCAGTAGAATCAGGATCGATGGCGTTATCCCATACATCTTTGCGAAGCATAATCTTATAGCCTCGCAGAAAGATGCACTGGTTTGAGCCGTCATCGTCCCTCGAGTCGGGGATACATGAGTCCATGGCAACTTTAGCGATGAATGCGCCTGAACCCTTCCAATCGTATTTTGAGTGCAAGTTCCGGTTTGTGGTCTGAAATTCGTGTTCAATGAACTGCAGATAGTCCTGAGAAGCAGAAGGCCGGTCAAAGACCGCAATTCCCCAGTCCGTGCATTTGATACAAGACGTGACAAGGTACAATGATCCATTTGGAACATCTCTGCCCCTCGTCACGATTGTATACCTGTACCAGTTCTCAGCATGACGAGAAGCGAGGGCCTTAAAAGACAGCTTGTTTTTTGCTTCGAAAAGGGTAGCACCTGCAGGGAGTTCGAGGATCGCACCCTCTGGCCCGAAACATTTATATCTGACGTCTCTACAAAATTATCAGGACAAGAACTTTGTACATTCAAGTTGAAAGCTGGAACTAACGGCTCCTCTATCCTGTTGACCGCGTTGTTGAAAAGATGGGTCTGCATCTTGAAATGTTGTTCCATGACCCTAATCTCTGGACGTTCGAGTGCCTCGAAATCATCTGGAAGTTCCGACGGATTGATAAATGGATTCTGGGACGGGCATACATTGAATATGAAGTCGAAAATCCCATCTTCTGTGACTATTCCAACGTCTCCAATTCTGACGCCCTTCTTCCAATATTCAGTCGAGGGCTCGCAATCTGGTCGCGGTTCGTAGAGCGGGTAACCAGCCGTACACTGGGAGTTTAGCATTGATCGAGTATACCTTTCTGTGATTATACTAGGCTGGACAAAGTCAATCGTATTACTCAAAATACTCGAAAATTCTTACCAATGACGAGAACGAAAAGTTATCATGTGCTAAAATATCAGAGACGGTTGCAGCTGGCTCAAGGCAGTGACCCAGAGCACCATCGCTAATTGCTTCCCGGGGCAGCAGACTACTTTCATCGGAGCAGGTTGGGTCGCCAGCATGTTGGATGCGTCTGCGTCCAAAAATCGTTGCTAGCACGGTTGATATGGCGGAGTAAATGTCAAAGTTACCAACTGGATCTGAGCGGGATGAAGTAAGCGCCAGCATCATCGGGCAAATATGATAACCACGAACCGGAAACAGGCTGCAGATCCTCATTATCTTCTACTATGTTCCCCTTGGATGTCTGTTCTGATTCTGGAGCTACCAGTGTATGACGATCAATGAAGTTTTGTACGGTGATCTTGATAGTATCGCGGCCGGCGTTGATAAATTCGTTTCCTTCCGCTGTTTGAACAGTGGCGCCATGTAAAGTTGAAGAAACGGACTGTGCAGTGAAGGAGTTCATGTCATCCGCAAGAGTAGGAAATTGTGAGGCCATGAATCAAATCTGACTTCGTCAAGTCTAAGTCCAGATACCAGAAGGGGCATACACTATGCACCCAGGCCGGTCTATTGTCAACGGTGTGCACGGACACCGGTGGGAAAAATCCGAAGAATTGTCCAAGCAAATGCGAACCCTTGAATAACGATCCCATAACCATTATACCATCATGATTGTGATATTTTCTCACCTCCTTCATTCCTTCGAACCTTGTGCGACCCCTCAACAAAGTTCAGAACATCGAGCTTGCGGCTGGTGCGAGGACACTCAGCAGTATAGTAGAACGAGAAAAAGGTATTGACGATCACGCAAACTTGAAACGGTTGGTTGACGTACATCCTTGTGCGGCTTGGACAATTCTTCCTAATGGTTGACCCCATTATCTTCTACTATGGACGTCTGTCCTGATTCTGGAGCTACCAGTGTGTGATGATCAATAAAGTTTTGTATGGTGATCCGAGTCGTCGGTGATCTTGATAGTATCGCGGCCGCGGTGTTCAACTGATAAATTCGTTTCCCTCCGCTGTTTGAACAATGACGCCATGTAGAGTTGAAGAAACTGTGCACTGCTCGAGAAGAGTCAGACGAGGAACTCTCAAACGCTGTCAAACAGTATGACTCGCTCGAGAACGTCATGAATATCCCGGAAGATGCTCCAGCATGTGGTATCTCGGAGAGTCGCGGCTTAGGGACGCGTGCAGAGCCAAGCAACGCGTTGGACGAAGCGCGTCCCAAGTTCACGTGGTCCCCAAGAGTGGAAAATTGTAAAATCATTGGCAGATCTACAGTAAGTTCAGAGCATCAGGCTTGTACTGTGTTGAGTCAGCTCATCTACACGTAAATGGTACACAATAGATAATGCCAACTTGTGTGAAGACACTAAGTATGTAAGCAGTGTATTAGTAGTAGGACGAAAGAAAGGTGTTGACGATCACGCGACACGGTTTGTAGGTAGTCGCAGGAGGACAAAACGACCGTCCTCGCAACCCAACGCAATTATGGAACGTCCCTGAGCCCATTCCTGTACATGAAGCTCCTGAGGAATCCATAGCACAGGTACAGGGTGATCGTGTTGAGAAAATAATGCCCTAACTTGAAGCTGCTTGTCTTCCATGTTCACCCAGACTGGAACACCATACCAAAGGGGCATATTGCACAGCTGGATGATATCTTCGAACACTGGTTGTCGGATGACCTCTTTGTTGACTAGGTTGAACATAAGGAAATTGTCGTTGAAGAGCTGTACTACAAGCTGCGAATTGTCAGGTAGGAATGCCGTCGCGCGAATACGTCCATTGGAATTATCGAACCCAGCGATTTTTGCATGCTTTGTGACATCGAACACAATGATCTGGCGAGGGGGAGTGTCGCAGACAGCAACAAGCAGGGCCCCGTTATCTGAAAATGACAAGGGCGTCCTAAAGGATCCCGTGAAAGTATGGATACGATCCAGCGTTTGGGGATTCCACAAAACAATGCCGCAGGTGCCCGCGGCAGCCAAGACACTGTTTGAGACCCCTACCGCATATAACCAAGCAAACGAACCAAACGCAAATATCGTACGATAGTGGAAAGCCCCACGTAGCATCCCGCCTTCACCATTCCACAAGTTGATAGTCCCATCACCAGACCCAGAAGCATATTGTCTGCCATTGGGGCTGAACCCAAGTGTTGTTACCTTCAATGGGTGATTCTTACGGGTAGCAATGCGTTGTTTTGCAAGGCCACCTGTCTTCCACAGCTCAATTGCGCCATTCCAAAACCCGCAGGCGACTTGTGAGCAATCTCGGGACAAAGCCAATGCAGTGATTCTGTTGCTTGCTTGTACTTTCGTGGAAGAACTGGACGCCTCAATACCTCGGATATCCCATAGGTATACTGTGCCATCGCTGTTCCCAGCAGCGAGACGAGTGCAGTCTGGTGAGAAAGCCACCGGCGCTCTAAAGGTTCCGGTGAATGAAAGTGTGGAAATGAAGGAACGACTTTTGACGTTGTAGAGCTTGAGATTGGATAGAGTTGCAATTGCAAGTATATCATCCGGTGAGAAGGCCAATGAATATTGACCGAAATCTAGATCTATATCCAGACCCTGGACAAGCCGCAGTGGGTTCCCACTGTTCCCGCTCCACAACTGCACTCCACCAACGATCAGAGTTGCAAGAAGGGAGCCATTAGCGGAGATTGCCAGCTCGGTGCCAGCATCTTCAGTAACCCCAACAAGTTCACCATCCTCAGAGCTCCACAGTTTCAGGTTAGAGAACGAAAGCGTAGCGATTCGAGTACCATCGCCCGAGAATGCAACGCGCCAGAATGAAAAGTCCTTTGATCCGCAATCCAGATTGGCGATCAGTCTCCCTTCAATCCCATCCCGCAGTTTGACAACGCCGTTGGTTGATGAATATGCGAGTCTGGCCCCAGTGGCAGAAAATTGGAGGCAACCCCGATATCGATAATTACCTGCAAATTCACGGAAGCTGCCTATCAGTCCCCCATTTCCACTGTTCCACAGACAGAAAGTTCCGTCGGATAATCCTGCAGCAATCCGTCCACTTTCAGACGATATTGCCACTCCGAAAATCTTCGCTCCAGTTACAAGTGTAACACCTCGTTCACTACCGTTTGTGTTGTATAGTTTTATGGTATTGTCTTTGAATGAAGCAAACGTAGAAAAATCGTTGGCAATCGCCAAACTGCTGCCTCTGATCATGGAAACAGGTGTGCCGGTGGCTGCATCCCAGACCTTCAATACTCCACTCCGAGAAGCAAACATGGTGTTGTTGAGCGAAAATTGAACATCATCAACCTGTTCCCCATGACTCAAGCGAGCAACAAGGGTATCCCAATTATCCGGCCCACCAGTGACATCACTGACATGGGATGTGTTATGTATAGCCCCATTGAAATAACGACGATATAAGAGGCTCCCCGTTGGGGTGAATGCCAATGCTGAATGATACGTATGAAGCGCTGATAGTTTGATAGTTTGATAGAACTTTGAAATGAACCGTAGTCCGTCTGATAAGAGTCGATGTAAATCTGAAGACGGCGGCTTCAATTCAAACAAGTAAGATTTCTGTGATCTAGAGTGATCGCAAGAACTTACCAAAAGGTTCAGGACAACAAGAATAGCACGGTGAGCCGAGTCCAGCTCTCTGATTAAGCTAAGAACTTCAAACCAATGCAGCATGTGCTGATCTGCAAACCTTTCCAATTCCCTCATGAGGTCAGTGCTTGCAATGTGTGCAACCACAAGATGATTGGCCCAATATATGCATGCATATCGAAGCTGTTGTGATATCTTCACTTCTAGTTGTTTGTCCGTTATCCCATCCCTGGCAAGTCCATCTTGATTGCTCATGAACCGAGCCGGATCACCAAGGTCCAAAATGTTATACTTGAGATGCTGTTCCATTATATGGAAACAGCGTATTGTAATCTGCGTATGGCGGCTCCTCGGATCAATGAGGAGATTGATGTCCTGGCAGCGTGTCGAGTCTGTGATGTGGTCGGCAAATGATTTATGGTAGATGTGTGGAATATCATCGCTACCGAGCAAGATGACAGACTGTAGTTTGCGAAGCACTATACGGATTTGCTTAACATCCACGCCTATGAGATGCGCGAGGGCCACAATGGGGAGAGGTATGTGGATGAGCATGATAGTACCGACAACAGCTTGATAACGTTCTACCAAAGATGCGTCATCACAATTAGCCGGTACAGGGCTCCTGAGTATGATGGTATAGAAGTGGGATAGATCCTTGAAGGGTGTGCGATCCTGAGCAGAGGCGCGAAGCAACTGTTGCATCTGACCCTCAGGATCAGAAGCAAATTTGTCCAAAATGTACCGCACAGCTGTCGAAGCGATAATGAAGAGCTTTCCTGCAATTCCAACCAGAAACGCTATCTGTGTGTCACTAGCATACCAATCTTCCTCAGAGTTTTGCAATCGCTCTCTGACTTGTTCCTGAGAGAGACTATGCCTGAGGTAAAGCCGGATGTCACCGTCGACGACTTTGTCTTCAATGTCTTGCATGTGAAAAATCTTATGGCTATCCTGACTGCCAAAAAAATGGTCAAAATGTGGCCGAGGGCGAGTAGTCAAGATGACGTTGAATGACGGTAAGTTTCGAACGAGTTGGCTAAGCACCCTGAGAACAGTAATGGCATCTTCTTCGTCACATTCATCTAATGCATCGACAACGATGAGTATCGGTCGAACGCGTGACTGGACGATGTCCCACAGTGGCACCAGAATAAGAGCCTCAAGTTGTTCTTGAGGATCTTTCGTTATTGCTGCAGATCCTCGCTTTGTGAGCAATGCATTCCCGATGGCTTGGGCAAATGGTTCACTAAAGAGACAGAGCTGATAAGCAATTGCACTGAAAAACATTTTGGCATTGCTACGGTCGGCTTCATCTCGTGAGAAAAAGAACGAGGCGCCTAGGAGGCCAAGCTCGTCAGCTCGGGCAGCAATGGTGTAGGCAACGGTAGATTTCCCAATCCCAGCGAGTCCGGATAGCACATACATCCTGGTCCCATCCGTGCCGCTGACCCAATCGGCGATGTCGTGCAGAAGAGACTCTCTTGTGCCCCTGAAGCATGGTCCAATATTTTTCTTGTTTTGGTAGTCATTATAAGCGGCTTGTGGGCGTGGTAGAGTTATGATTGCTTGGTTCTAAGAATGCGGGGTTGAATGAACTGCAGCATCGCGACCATGAAACACCTACTAGGGAATGTTTCCTTATGATGTCGTTGATATCCGGTAGCTTAAGCGCGATGGCATTCGATATGTGTCCCCTGATCTGCATGCGTTGGTTCAAGACTTTGATCATCCAGCGTTACGGTTTCGACGTACCACGTCCATTTCCATTTCGGAATAAGGCCCGTCTGAACTGGATGTGAGCTCGATCCCTTTAAGACGAATCATCAGGTATGCTCACCGCCGAACTGGAAGATTACGGCCATCAACAAAAAGGCGGGAACCCGGTTATTCGTTGCAATCGGTTGGCATCAACTTTTAGGCGAGGTTCAGTTTGGGTTGGCGATGTAATCGATCATAAGTAATCACAATAGTCTTGACGCGTTACAAAAAGTAGCAATTTATTATATTCCGCCAAAATACATTGGACTGGGCCCAGCTCAGCCTACAGTCATCGTAAGGCTAGAGTCTGAAGTCCGTCAATTATCAGTCATACAAGTATTGAGAGAACTTGAGACGGATTCAATAATCGGCGTACTCTAGCTCCTCGTCCTCCGAGTCGCCCTCCTCGTTATTGTCTCCTGCTGTACTTTCGCAATCAATCACCTCTCCAGCTTCGTTTTCTGGCGCGCTCTCTTCAAGTTCCAAATCCGAGTCATTTTGATTTTCAACTTCGTCTTCCTCAAGTTCAACATCGTCCTCGGGATCAATAACGGGTCCTACTACGGTTTCGGGTACGGTTTCGGGTTCTTCTTCTTCATCAACGTCCATTTGTGCCAAGTTCCCTGTCTCCGCCCAATCTCTAATGCCCTTCAACTCGTTTGGCCACCTGTCGTCAATGAATTTTTTGATTGCTTTTTGGATAGATTTGTGGCCAACACCACCACCTCGGAATCGCATGAACATATCACGATCGACGAATCTAAGTAGTAAGGATGTAAGTAGACTGGAACGTGATAAATGTTAGGATATTCACATGTTTACATAAAACATGTCCCAATCTTCATCCTTTTCCGAAGGAAGGCGACAGATGGAACGTTGTGGAAGAGCATCATCAGTGCGACCGAGGGAAAAACAAGGGATGAGGTGGACGGCTCTGATAACGAGGCTTGGATTTAGAAATCCAAATGCCGACCCGTCGTCATAATCCACAAATCCGACTCTGGGCAGTCGGCGTGTTGTCCATCCTTCACGATATCTCTTGTCCGTGCCCCGCCCTAGCCAGTGCACCCACAGAAACTCCATGGTTTTCATATCGGAAGAACGTGACTCGGGTCCTGAATAAGCGACCGCGGCATGGAAGATCTTGATGATCCTTCCATACCAATAAGGATGCGGGTCCAAATTTGCTTCGTTCTCGCAGCTGAGGACCATGAAATAAGGGTTAGTACGAGGATTGAGAGAATCCTGATCTCTTCGGACGTCATATGTTGTGAAGTTGACTCGGAGTGTCTGGTGACTGTAGATCTCATTGCGATTGATGATAACTTGATTTCTTTCAGCGGGGGTGTATTCACGTTCATCGCCATTGTATTCATGGCCCTGAAGGCGATTCAGAAGATGGTTTTTGAGCTTGATGACGAAGTCCTTGTTCAGATACGAGGTTAAATACTCAAGCATTTAGACTAACATAAGCATTGTTCGGCTTACCTTGCAGGCGGGGTCATCTTTGTTCTTCCGAAGCCAACTTGCAAGCTTGATTTTATTCTTCCTTTCATGTGACATCTGATGGTGTACATCGGGGTCCGTAGCAGGGAGAGCTTCTTCAACGTCACGGCTCGAAGAAGTTTCTTTTTCCGGCATGTTCGCATCGGTTAATGCATCCCTCAGCTTCTCCCGCTCATTAATTTTCCGCATCTCCTGCTCCCGATAGTTCAGTTTGGCTATCCCCCGGGTGAAATCAGTCTTGGACGCTCGTCGGTAGTAGCCCTTGACTTTCTTGTGTTCCGCTTCACCCTGTAAACATGTGTTATAGATCTGAGAAAGGATTTGACTCGAACCTTTACTCACGGTTTGGGTAGAGAATCCATCAGATGGTCCGAAGGATCGGATGGCATCCACATAGTGTCCGAGCGCATGAAGTTTATAGGTTTCCATGTTGAAAGTCCTGTGTTTCCGTTTTGACGTTGATCCACTTGTTGTTTTACCTTTTGCAAGCTGTGTTGCTTGACGACGAACTCGAGCTGCATCTTCAGATGGCAAATCATAGGTTGTGAACTTTGAACATGTTTCTGCTTCAAATTTCCGTATCTCCACACCAAGTCGAGTTGTCGAATGTTCAAGCGACCTGACAGTCGTTTCGGTATGAAGCCGGAGCTTCGCCAGAGCATGCCAGGTGGCCAATTCGAATAGAAGTGCACGGATGATCTTGTCATGTGGTGGTTCTAGCAAGCCGTCAAATATGGGGATGGCGCACTGTAGAAAGCGAATGAAATCATAGAAATAGGCAAGGATATGGTGACTTGCCTGAAGTAAGTCCTCGAAATCTCGTCCTGCTAACTTCTTCATGCCTGATGCATTTGTGTGAAAGCGTCGTATAGTTCCTCGTCCAAAAGGCGCAACCATTCGATAGCTATAATAACAGTTGTCACAACTTGAAACCGATGATAAGATGGGTACTGCCATACCGCTTGTTCAATGTTTGTATCGAATTGTTGCCTTGTGCATAGAGGATCCTCATCAAATGCGTGAAAATCGATTTCCAAACACCCAACTCAAACTCGTGAAGCAAATCCGGTACAAAGATTGAAAAGAAATCGAAGCCATGCGTTGATAATCGATAGGAAAAGGCATTCTGAATGATAGTGATTAGTAGAGACTTCCAGACTTCTAGTCTACTATTTCACGTACCTGAGTTGGTACCAAGGACGCTGTATTCAGGAAGTCATTTAGCCATTTACCGTTCAAATATCCACCTTTTAAGTAGATGTAATCTCGCGCAGATTTGATCTTTGACCGGTAGATGTCATCATCCTTGCGCTTCTTATGTGTACGTGTCCGAGCATCATATACAGTACCAAGGGAGCGGATGTTCTGCTTTGATACGAGACATGTTGGACATGGAAATTTGCCGAGCTGCTTGATGCAAGCTAGTAGGACTCTATCAATAGTT
>KN818357.1:2271-30101 GCA_000827485.1 Amanita muscaria Koide BX008
CCTGAACGGCGCTACCAAGGTCGAGGACGCAACCCCTCTCATCACTACCACCGCCACCTTGACATTCATCCCGATGAACGCCCCCACCCCTTTGACGGGTTCTACGAGGCCGACAACTACGTCGAAGGATACGACGATTTAGTTGATTACGATTGAACGCGGTAGTTCAATCATAGAAAGGGGGTAATGTTACAGTTGCCGCGGGTACGCTCCCTTATTTACTTTTGTCTATCTCTCTTTGTCTTTGCTATGGACCCCCATTTTCCTTTTGGGCCTTACAGCCCTGAGGCACAGCCTCCTCCTATTATCCCCATTGATACAGATCCCATCTATTTCCTTACATCTCTTTCCCCTCTCGATTACTTCCCCTTTAGTCTAGGACCCTTAGATCCCTAGGTATATAAACCCCTCTGTATTCGCTTCCCTCCCCTCAGCTTGACCTCAGCTGAGCAATATACAATCTGTACATTGGCTCTATTAGTCTGAAGGAAGTAAAGCCATTGTCTTAGACCTCTCGTCGCTGCTCGCGTCCTCGAACTTGTTATCCTTTGTTGAGCCTTGTTACACGTTGTGTATACGTCGGCTGTAACAGCGCAATTGAACCGATCGCCAACATACTTCATGACGGTTGCTGCATATACAAACTGGCCAGAGGAGTTGCACACAAGTTTTTCGATAACGGAATGGCCTGGCCAAGTCGGGTCAAAATTCCGCTCGCCGGCAATGCGAGAAAATTCTGCATTGAAGAATCGTTCGATATCGTGGTTGCCGTTGTCAATGCTATCCAGGTCAATACACAGGGTGGGACATTTGAATTGATCGACAGTCTCCTTGATATGCGCCTCAGGTCGGCTTAAGATCAAGAATCGTAATGGAACACGGTGGTCTCGGATCGCGTTACCTATAACATTGAGAAATCTTTGCTGAAGTTTTTTGTCTGTGCATTCATCAACACCGTCGATAACAACGACAGGAGCCAGTGACAGCTCCAGGCAAGATGAAGTACCGTTCGAGGCATGGAAAGGCCGAACAACCAGTTCTTCAAACTGTGTTTCAACGTCTTTCATCGGAAGGTCAGGCTGGTGAGTCAGAGAATTCACCAGGTGATTTTTAACACCAGGGATGGAGGCCGCAAGTTGCCACGCTATGGTCGGGAAGAGGCGGTTTCCATCGTTGCGGCTGGGATCCGATCTATAAAAGAGGAAGGTAGCCACTACCTTCTCTCTGCCGCATAAACGTGCGATTGTTTGTGCAATCGATGACTTCCCGGCACCAGGGAGTCCATGTAGCCAGACAACGCGCTCGGAGGCACTTGGGTCATCCATCCAGCCCTGCAACCTGGCCAAAACGTTTACTCGTGTTCCAGGATGGCATCGACGACCAGGGTCTTGGACGAACGAGTCGTGAAGGGCATCGAATGAGACGAATTTTGTCAAGCTCTCAAGGTCTAGTAATACGATCAGTGGATAATCACGGATAGCAAGTGAAGGGGCGTACCATGAGGTCCGGAGTTGTTAGTCACTTGGTTCACCCCGATGTTCGTAAATGTAGGATTCCCACTGATTCTGAAATTGCGGGCGCCATGCAACACTGAAGTACCATTTTGCATCTCAAAGCGATCAATTGATCGCTCACTCTGAACTGGAAGGTCCATGCGTTGATCATGGGATATTCTGCAACCGTTAACTGGGAATGATTCAAGATTGTCCGAATCACGATAATCCGGTGTTGCTGCTAATGGCTGCATCCATTCCTCTGGAACGCAAGAAGTAAAACCAATATCGGCTTCTTTCAAATGTTTACAAGGTCTCGGAGCACCTTCAAAGGACGGAGCAGTTGCAGATCGACCTGAAATGTCCCCTGATAACATTGATTGAGTAAGAAGAGGATAGCAATTGAGCCTTGATGCTAACTCACACGACGGGTAAATCGCATCGGCGGTACGTTTCAATGATGAGGTCATGTCTCGAGCTATAAGGCAGAGGTCAGAAAGAACTCCGACTTCTCGATAGTGCAGCATGCTTACGGGACGTTCCTTGCTGAAAGGCTGGCTCGGCTAAAAGATTAGTTCCCTCGCATGAATGTGACCAAAGATAGTTCGCTTCAAAGTGGCATTAAAACTAACATCAAGTTCGGGAGTGGGGGAAACGCACGAGAAAAAGAATCATCTTGATTGACAGATCCAAGTGCGCTATTCGACATCTCAGATACAGACGACTCAAAAGGGTAGTTGGATAGTCGTTCAAAGGACGACGTATATGTGCTTCGTGGTTCCTCAGAGTAAATCGCTGCTAAGTATATAAGTTATGGGAAAGATGTTACAGTATGGTATAAACCTCACGATTGAAAGGGTACACTTCACTTGTAAGTCCCATATCATTGTTCAGCTCTTGGGGTGCATGTGAGGAATGCTCTATCCCAGCGTCCTGCGCTTGATACAGGATGCTGTGGTCATACATTAGTTCTCCACAAAGTGCTGGATCGGCGGACGGCTGGTATGTGCTTTGATCTTGCCCAGGATAGAGTTCGGATAGACGAGGTCCAGAGTCGTTCGCTGAAGTGTGCCCATGTTAAGGACAAGATCGCGTCAGTTTATAGAGAACAACTTACAAGATAAATAGTGCGCTTCATTTGTAAAACCCACTCTGCTGCTGAACCCAGATACTGACATCAAGGATGGCAGCTTTGTATTTTGCGATTGGCCAGAGCCCATGGCTGATAAACACATTGGTTCATCAGAAGATCATTCTCGAGTACGAAGGGAAACTCACAAGCAGTAATTATTTCGCTCGTAGATACCAGACTACCTTCCAACCTTTGAGACGTATATTGTTGTTCTTGTCCTGAATGCGGCACTTGAGTTGGAATGCTATAATCATATAACTGTTGTCCGCTGCTGAATGCCGTATCAAACGATCGTGACTCTGTGCTATGAGTTTGTCCAGGGTAGGCCACTAACCGGAATATCAATAGGAGCATGCTGTAGCGTGCAGAGCAACTCACAAGTGGAGGCAGATCCGAGCCTAGAACTACTTGGTACTTGATCCAGCCTGTTTCGATCATGCGACTGTAGAACGTTCCCGAGATCTGGTTCTGGGGGCAGCTGGTATTGTATTTGAAGTTGTCCAGGCCGGGTCGCTGATAGTCATGTAAGTTAGGGGTATCGCCAGAGCATATGAAGAAACACACGGAAGGAGTGTGGGACAGCGCTTGGTATCTGTGGAACATTAATAGAAATATTCAATTGCGGCACATTTCCAACTCCAACAGATGGCTGGACCGTGATTTGGAACGGTACAGGGTGAGGAGCTGACACATGCACAGGTCGAGGGCGTTGAACGATCGCTTTGAAACACAAAGCGCAACTCACAAGGCATTTGGGGCAGAGTAAAAGAAAAATTCAGTGGCGGGAAGTAGCCAAGAGCCGCCGGTGATGCAGGAGATGACTGGCAAGTACTTTGAGTTTGTCCAGGGTATACTGAAAGGTGATACATTTAAGCCTTTAATAATCACGGTAGGGTAGTAGCGAAAGAAACTGACGAGAGGCAGGGTACTGCGTAGTAGCACCTGGGATTTGAGGGAGAGTGACAGTATTACATGAGTGTTGACCATAGTCAGATGACGCTCCAGAAGTCAATTGGTGAGGGTTCCGAGAGTAGTGTGCGAGATGCAGACTTTCATCGTTAGATCGTCCGTAGCTTGGATTTGCGTCGGCGCTGTGAGTTGGAGGCATCGTCGTGAGAGACTAATGGGCTTCCGAGCAGTTCTTACACGGTCAAAAAGAGGTGGAGCCTGAGTATTTATGCGTACAGCCTCATGGATGATACAGCTTTTTGCGTCTGACTGAAATGAATTCAAAGTTAAAGGAAGTACACGTGTGTGGATAGAGAGGATTCCAGCCTCCCAAATACCTCCAGCACAGCCAAGAAAGCATCGCCCCTTGGGAATGTAATCCTGCATGCGAGTCCCATGAGGCCCTATGTACAGCTTCACTCCATAAATGGGCAAAGTATCCAATGCCTTCGGACTTACCTTTCTTCCACTGCACACCGAATTTACTCTCCCCTCAACTGGTTCTCTCCAGAATACCTGCTATGTTCCTTGTCGCTGTAATCAGGATCCCGAATGATAAGGCATCGTGCATCGTGTCATGATTAGGGTTCGTGTGACGCGTGATGCCAGGACACTCTTGACTAGTTACCACCACCTTCCCTTTTGGGTTGGGGCTTTTACCCTCGGGCGGAAGGCTTCTGCCTCCTCGTTCCACGACACATTCATGGAGACCAGTCCTCATCTCCCCTGACATTCTTTTGTACACCTGTACACCCCCGACATCTCTAGTGGACCAGATACTTTCTCTGCGTCCAGTTTATCACCCCCATCCACCGACCTTATTCAACCTTACTGATGACCTCAGTGGGGCACTCATGGAGCCTGTGTAGCTCCACCAGACTTCTCATACCTCGACTGGCACGTCCTCGCTGGTCAGGTCACTTCCCCCAGCCATGCTGGGAAGACGGGGCTTGCCCTCGTACAGACACATTCGGATTCCCCTGGGAACCCGCTTACCCCCTGACACCGATCGGGCCCGATACCGGACTTATTGGACCCCGACACATCGAAGAATCTAACAATAGATTCTCTAATATCCCACCAGATAAATATTGAGCCGACACGGCCGCAACAGATACCACCTCGTCTTCTTTACGGGGTTGCATAGGGGTTTTCAAGGGGATTCGTCTCCGGAGTTTTACCCTACTTACAAGGACAGTTTTTCTGCCAGTTCATACGACTTAGCTACACGATCCATGTAACGAGCCCCCTAAAGGGGGCTCAACTTTCGTATGCTATCTAGCCAGCGAAATAAAATAAATGCAACAAAAAAAAAAAAAAAAAAAAAGTGACGCGTGATGCATGCTCGTGTGACTAGACGCGACAACCTTCTCCTACATGTTCATCTCCAGGCTTTTTGTCATCTTCCACTGGCTTCGACCGCAACGTTCGTTCATATTTCATCAAACTCCTTCCTCAGATCATGGAAGGTAGAAGCTTTTTATTAATTCAAAGCAGAGAACACGGAAGTTTCTCAGGAACGTCAGCTCACCATGCCGAGATAAGTGAGGTATAAGGAAAGAAAACTCGCAAACGGATCGCTTTACATCGTCATTGGATGAAGGACATGGGGTATCACGACATTTTACGGAGGTCCTACGCTCAGGCAGGTCTGCACCGAACGCGCATACAGGTATGTACGCGGTCTCGACAATACGAGTATGCTGCTGATTATCAAGAAGGTATGAATATCTCTGGAAGAGTATGGCTCACGGTGCATTCGTGCTTTGGACTCAAATATCACATACAACGAACACCTCGTCCAAGACGGCGCACTATCAGACAGCCAAACATATCACGGTATGAACATGACCTATTTTTGGAGACGACGCGTGTCTTAAACCTTCCGCCCTTCACAGCCCTAACACTCGGAGTGGGAATCCAATGGCATGGGGCTTATAATACGGCGGCGAACAACGATGGCCGAGTCGTAGTGGGTGGAATCTGGTGGATGGATACTCGGGGATGGACATAGTACGGTACGAGGAGCGCATACGATAATCGGGATACCTGCTGATTTGGTATAGGTGTCGACAATGCTCTACGGTTCGCCCTCGTTGTCCTGGAGAATACGTCATTGGGACCCATATCAACATGAGGATTCCTTTTGGGCCCTAGCCAACAAGATCTATCTCAGGGGACTCGTCTTTTAATAATTCTGCGGGCGGGCCGGTTAGCGCTTACACTATGTAGTACATCTAAAGACTCTACAATCAATAACGCCAGTGATCAAAATGAGATGGGGTTGTCAAGAAATGGTTTGATGATTACGCGCAGTTGAATGAAGCGGAGCATATGACGATGACCCCTTGGCCTCTACACGCCTCCTACATCCAAACAGTCCTTCATCCCATCCTACCTCCGTAACCTCCCAATCCCATCAAAATGAGCCTCTCAACCATACACGCCACTCAATCGACGAGTTCAGCTCCTTCGACGGGGAAAGATACGTCATGACTTATGTTCACCCTCGCAGTCGATCGGGGGACAAAGTTTAGGTTGATGACGGGGGTGACCTTTGGAGAATCGCGAGCATTTTAATGAGTTTTCCTGAGCAGGTCTGCTACGGGGGTATATGTGTGAATTGGGAAAGGATGTCGAGAGTGCTGAAGCGCTGAAGGGGGAGAGGCCTGAAGTGGGCAACGGGAGCGAGGAGACAAAATTGGTCACTATCATGTACCGCTCACTGAGCCTGCCCCCCGTAAACGCGTCAGCACCTGTCAGCACAAGGTCTGGTATGCACTCTACCGCATATGGACCAGGCGCCCATTCGAGGATCGAGTTTTGGCAAGAGACAAGAAGAAATTGCCCAAACGGTTTCGTTCATTGACAAATATCTGATGCGTCTGGACATCCCATTCGACGGTTCGATCGTCGTGCTTGTTGTCCAACTGTTCCTATGTTATCGGATTTGGAAGCTCAGGAAACGTGACTGGTATAGTGTCATCATAGCGTTGGTGCGTTGAGTAGCAGGTTCTGATGTCATCGCTAATTGCACGCAGATCTCTGTACCTCAACTCATTGGAGGTGTCAATGTAAGCAGAGCTGTGAACACCCTGTTATCGTCCATTGCTTATCGTCTGTTGTTGGCGATGTAGGTGCATTTCAACAAATACTTCGACGTCATCCGCCAACTTGAAGTCGATCAAATATATGCCTACGTACGTCTTACGCGCATCGGCATGTCCTGCCCAACCTCGAACTAACATTAGCCACCGATAGATCTGACTCTTCGGCGAAGCGGCCGCCGACGTTTTGATTGCTGTGACAATGACATATCTATCTCGACTTTTAAAAACGCGACGCTTGATCTAAACCTGGGGCCGAACGAAAGCTCCTTGGATCACAATCCTTTCCAATCACGCAGTGTTGCGAACAAGATTGTCAGGTTGGTTGTTCAGTCGAACTCGCTGACATGTATGTGTCAAATATCTTGACTAGCACATTTTCAAATTCTGACAATATTTGACCCTCCACAGCTGGCGTAGCAGTCACATCAGTCATCTTCCTTGTCGTCGCCCAAGCTGCAAATTATTTTATAGCTTCGTGAGTTGTCTGTGTGCCTATCTATCTCTTTTGAACGCTTGGCTTCCTTGTAGAACAATGATACTCGGCACACTGTAAGATTTATCCCTCGATTATTTCGTCCATGTCTTAAATACATATCCAGATACTCGAATACGTTGCTGGCAACTTTCAACCACCGAATCTTCCTACAATGTTCAGTTGAGGATTCCAAGATCCCATATTCCAACCCGTCCGATTACACCTCCAGTTCCAACGGGAGGTACTTATCCGTATCCCACGTCATTAGCGAGAAGATACCAGCCATAACATTTCCACGTATAGTCACTGCCTCGTGACGTTGTCTTTGTATGGTGCGTCAGTCGTACGATAGAATGCATGGTGCGATTCATTCAGTCTACCTGAATGTTATGTCAATCTATTATGCCTCTTTTTTCATCTGTCCAACTCATGGCATTAATGTTTCGACAACGGTTTGATTGATTGAGATCGTTTATTTATTTTCCTATAACATTGCAGCCAGCTCCATATCGTTTCCAATATCGTTTCATTGGAGAAAGGGTGAGTTTTCCGTAAGCAATGAAACGTATGAAGAGAGCATATGTGCGAAAATGATGGTGAAACAACAAGACCCTTGGGTGGGATTACATACGCCGGCAGAAAGTTGAAACCTCTTAAGCCATCATTTGACGGGTGGTAATGACAATTGATATAATAATTTATGATTTATTGCTATTAACAATCCAGTAGATAGCAAGCCGCTAGCGGGCGAAGTTTCAATCGGTTAGAAATCAGAATCAGATGAAGAATCAGATGAAGAAGCAGGCGTAGCAATGTCGAACTCTACGCGGTCTATGCCCCAAGATTCCATTTCTTGAACAACCTTGTCTATAGTTGGCCGGCTCTCTGGGTCCTCGGCACAACATCGCTGAATGAGTTGCCAAGCATCCTCGCGAATTTCTGGTTCGGATGGACGCTTTACAATGGTCTCCCTTTTGAGTTCTATACGGTCACTAGGGGATAATTCAACATTGAAATATATCTACCGATGCTCATCATGATCAGATAACAAGTATACGAATATAGAACGTGACTGTTACCTCATAAAAAAGACGCCCAAAAGTGAATACGCTGTTCTCGTACGCGTATTTGTTCAGCGTCACCCCCTTAATATCCAAGTTCAAGAAATTAAATTTAAGGCACAATTTAGGACCCGTCATGATGTTCTGATAAATACATTGTCAGAGTAAGTATATCCATCAGAAAAATGATTTACATACTGGAGTCATGTCACAAGAAAGCACAATGCCAACTGAATGAAAACATTGGATATACTTGGATAATTCCAGCATCTTCGAACAAGACGTGAAAAAACAGAATGTACATTTGGTCATACCACTTACGACTTGGTACATTGCACTGTGACTCGTGTTTGAGGTTCTTAGCCTGTCATGAATCTCATCAACACCCTGAAAGTGGCAGAGCTCGGCATAGCACAGTCGATCGTTTATGTCCAGTGTCACGACCTCACTACTATAAATAAACTGGCAATTCTGAATATTGCCCACGAGCGCTCTCCTACACACATCCTGCATGACGGAAGATGTCACATAATAACATTAGTACATACCCCAGCACGCTTGTAGTACTCACCTCTATATTTTTATCACCATTGATATCCCAACACTCTATATGAGGGACGTTTTCATATAGTTGGATGATGGACTGTGGTAGCACAGGTACCCTTGCATATATTTCTGGTACCAGATGAATAGCCTTCCACATTAGAATTATACTACCGCCGTTTTTGAAAAAGTCTTGGTCATGGATCATCTAATTCACAGATGTGAGTTCCGAACGGTCTAGATATAAAAATAAGAAACGCACATAATCAATCAGATTCATCAAATTTTGTGCATCCAATACAGAGCGAACTTTCTTTGCAATCTCCGCACAATCAAAACGAAGAACCGAGTACATAAGTTCAAGAACGTATACTGTTGGTGATGATGTCGACTAAGTGTCATGTTGAGTGCACTTGGTTGTTTGTCATCTGAAATGCTTACCGGCGTGTTTCGCATATAAGCAAGCAATGATTCAAATGAAGCGAAATCCGTGTCCAAGTCCTTATCAGAGACATTGTTTTCTACTTCAATCTTGGGAAGAGCCGCAATTGTGTTGTAATCTTCCTCCTGTTTAGACATGGGTGGCCCTGTTGCACTGGTGGAGGCGATGCAATAAGATTTTGCCTGGCTAAGCGCAAGATGCAATAAAAGGTTGCGCATGATTTGAAAGACATTGCATTCATCGCAGGGCAGAATGTTCCTGCTGGAGGTGAAGTTCGGCAGATTGAGAAGTTTATCTTGGAGGTCCAGAAGAGGCTGTAGAACCTCTCTCAGATCTTCGATCGCCAGCTCAGGTTTTAGAAACCACAGATTTGCTGTAAATGAGTATTTAAGATGAAGATGTTCCGTGTTGTGGCTAAAGTCACATTCAGCATTGTACACAGTTTAACTGAACAAACGTACCACTGAGGCTGATCAATAACGCCAGAGACATATCGAACGATTGCATCTGTAATGAGCTCCAGATATCGCCTCGATAAGGCTCGTTTGCTGATATGATATTGGCCAGAGCGTGACACATCTTGCAAAAAGTCAAGAAACGACTTGTGATGAATGTCGATATAACCGTTCTCAAACGCAAGTAGAGATTGCATTCCACGTAGCTTCCTGCCCATCTCCTCTTCCGAAACATTAAAAAGGATTGGAAAATCTGCGTGAAGTTTATCGCCCCTATATATTGAACTACACGCAATGAATAGAGCGAGGACATCTTTCAAGAAATCCTGGTCGCGTTGCCTTTTCAGAATTTCTGTGTACAGCTCATCCAATGGAGCAAACGGGGATGCTGATGCGCGTTTCTTCAGTCCCAGTATAACATCCAGCTGAGCTTTGGCGCAATTGGACTCATCGCCAACATATTTGATGACGGTGGCTGCATACACAAACTGGCCAGAGGAGTTGCACACAAGTTTTTCGATAACGCGATGGCCTGGCCACGTCGTGTAAAATTTCCGTTCACATGCAATGCGAGAGAATTCCGCATTGAGGAATCGTTCGATATCGTGGTTGGCGTTGTCGATGCTATCCAGGTCAATACAGAGGGTGGGACGTTCGAATTGATCGACAATCTCCTTGATATGCGCCTCAGGTCGGCTTAGGATCAAGAACCGTAACGGAACACGGCGGTCTTGGATGGCGTTACCAATGACATTGAGAATCCTTCCCTGAAGTTTCTCGTTTGTGCATTCATCAACACCGTCGATAACAACGACAGGGGCCAGTGGCAGCTCCTGGTGAGATGTAGCACCGTTTAAGGCATGTAAAGGCTGAATAACCAGTTCTTCAAACTGGGTTTCAACGTCTTTCATCGGAAGGTCAGGCCGGTGAGTCAGAGAATTGACAAGGTGATCTTTAAAACCAGGGATAGAGGCCGCAAGTTGCCACGCTATCGTCGAGAAGAGGCGGTTTCCATCGTTGCGGTTGGGATCTGACCTATAAAAGAAGAAGGTAGCCACCACCTTCTGCAGACCGCATAAACGTATGATTGTTTGTGCAATCGATGACTTCCCGGCACCAGGGAGTCCATGTAACCAGACAATATGCTCAGAGGCATTTGGATCATCGGTCCAAGACTGCAACCGGGCCAAAACGTTTACTCGTGTTCCAGGGTGGCATCGACGATCAGGGTCTTGGACGGACGAGTCGTGAATGGCATCAAATGAGACGAATTTTGTCAAGATATCGAGGTCTAGTAATCTGATCAGTGGACAACCAAGGATAACGAGCTAAGGCACATACCGTGGGCTCCAGAGTGATTAGTCACATTGTTCACCCCAATGTTCGCAAATGTAGGATTTCCACTGATTCTGAAATTGCGGGCGCCATGCAGCATTAAGGTATCATTTCGCGTCTCATAGCTATCGATCGATCGCTCGCTCTGAACTGGAAGGTCCATGTGTTGCTCATGGGACATTCTGCAACCGTTAACTGGGAATGGTTCAGGATTGTGCGAATCACGATAATGCGAAGTTGCTTCCAATGTTTGCATCCTTTCCTCGGAAACGCAAGAGGAACCAATATAAGCTTCTTTCAAACGTTTACGAGGTCTCGGAGCGTCTTCAAAGGATAGAGCAGTGGCAAATTGAGCTGAAGTGTCCAATTCAGACCCTGATAACATCGTTTGATCAAGAAGATCGCCATTGAGCCTAGATGGCGACTCACTCAGATGGTATACCTCAGCAGTGCGTTTCAATGACGAGGTCAGGTCCAAGTCTCGAGCTATAGGCAGAGGTCAGGAAGAACTTTGACTTTATGGTAGTGCTTACGAGATGTTATTTGCTGAAAGTCTGGTACGGATAAAGGATTAAATAGCTCGCATGAATGTGATTCACAATCTTTTGCTTCAAAATGTGAATATTAAGACTAACGTCAAGTTCCGGCGTGGGAGAAACGCACGAGAAAAAGTGCAGTCTTGATCCACAGATCCAAGTGCGCTACTCGACACATGAGATACAGGCGACTCAAGGGGGTGTTCGGATGCTGGTTGAAAGGAGGATAGATATGGTTCCTCAGAGTGAATCGCTGCTAAGTATATATGTTATGACAAAGATCGTTACAGCACGGAGGGAAACTCACGGCAACGAGGGTAAACTTCACTTGTACATCCCGTACCATCGTTCAGCTCTTGAGGTGCGTGTGAATGCTCTATCCCAGCGCCCGGCGCTTTATATGGAATGCCGTGATCATACGTTTGTTCTCCACAAGATGCTGAATCGAAGGAAGGCTGGTATGTGCTTTGAGGTTGTCCAGGACAGTAGACTGGTGATACGAATGAGATGAATGTCATGCTGGAGCGTGCAGAACAACTCACAAGACGACGGGGATATGTTTCTTGTAGGCGCCAGCCCTGCGCTTTGCATTTGAGGTGGGAGGGTAGAATCATGGGGCTGTTGGCCTTCGTCGAACGTGGGATCAAGCGATGATTTGTATGTGCTTTGAGGTTGCTCAACGCAATTTGCTGAATGGGAATAACGGTAAGATAGTGCCTCGGCACGCAGAACGACTCACAGGAGGAAGGGTATATGTTGCTTGCGGGCACCAACCCTGCGCTCTGCACTTGAGGCGGAACGTTAGAATTATGCGATTGTTGGCCTTCGTCGAACGTGGGGTCAAACGGTGGGTGGGAAGTGCTTTGAGGTTGCTCAACGTAATTTGCTGAATGGGAATAACACTAAGACGGTACTTGGGGCGTGTGAATCAACTCACAAGATGAGTTAGATATTAAGTTCAGAGCTGGTTCTACGGGCGGCTGGTAAGTGAATTGAGGTTGTTCATTGTATATCGCTAACGTCCACATAGATAAGGCTACGATCACTGAAGCATGCATGGGCAACTCACGAAAGGGGACATAGGGCGCAACACTTGACATTCGAGGATCATTCAACTGCGGCATATGACCAACACTGAATGATGGCTGGTACATGATTTGAGGCAGTAGAGACTGAAACGCTGACAGGTATATATATGTCAATTGCACGACCGCCCTGGAACAAAGAGCAACTTACGAAAGGGATACATTGCAGCGCCCGTAATTTGAGGCGAAATGAAAGGAAAATGCGGCAGAATAATAGGAACATTTGGAAGGATAATGGAAACATTTGGCGGCGTGACATGGCCATAGGCAAGTCCTGGCAATGACGGGTGATAAATACCTTGGGGCGATCCAGTGCAAACCGCTGAACAGTACCCGGGCATTTAGCTCATGAACGCGGTGGAACACAGAGGGCAGCTCACGGGAGGGAAAGTAAAATGAATGGCCTGGAATTTGTGGCAGAATACACGCGTGCATGTTTCCGTACACTTGTTGATGAGATTGTACAATAGGCAGATATTCATTGACGGATTGTTCCTGGTCCGAGTTAGATTCAGAAATGTAAGAAGTAGCGGAGGACATCATTGTGGGAGAGAGCGAGCTGAGTAAGTGGATATCACTGGCAAAGAGATATATAAGTTATTGGCGCAGATACAGCTTTCGTACGCGTTTGGAATCTGGATGGACAGCCTCCCAACGGGGCCGTGCAGATTGATGAATCACGTCATGGAATCCGCGTCCTATTCACAGCATTTTGTCACCTCTCTCATTTCCAGTTGAGGTTGAAAGCATTCAAGTTGTTTATTGTTGTTTGGGATTCTCTGGGCCAATTTTGCACTTCGTACGTACACCGCCTCGCACTAACAACTCTGTTTCAGGGTGTAGTCCCTTGCCTGGCGTGGAGGAAAACATGAACACCAAGTGGGACTTTGGATACAGTCATGTGCGCAAATTTCACGCTTCGGATATGAGCTCATGGACTGACTTTTCGATCCGCAATGAAAGTGTTTTGGAGTCATCCCGTTACATGGCAGCTGTCGAAAACTGACGTGGATTCGCCAACATGACTTGGTAAAAGGCAGAGGGATAGTTTTCATCGGTGCGTCTCTCTTCAAGTAATGGCGATTCTCTCATTGAATTGTCACTAAGATTGATACATTTCCACCCGAAGCTATTTACGCTCCCGCCTTTTTGCATGAAGCTCAAATAAACCTCCCGTACCACCACATGGGCGACATTCTGATCTCAGATATGACGGGCCTTCCACCTCCACCGTCTTTTCAATTCAGAGAGACCGTTCGATTAGCACAGACAGCTTGTACCAGTGCCGTAGGGGCTGAGCTTCGAAACACCACCTAAGGTACTTACGCCGGGTGTCACCACGTCCCCTTTGGTCTAACGCATACGATGATTTGGATATCTGCAGTGGCATAGGTGTCGACAATGCTCTACGGTTCATCCTCATCTGGAGAATATGACGATTTCTTCGTCTTTTTTGCACGCGTCCAAGCCGCTGTTCCGAATCCACCAAAACTTCGGTCTTCTTCTGACCACTGGAGCAAGCGCACACAGCAAGTAGGGCATCTAAGAATAATAACGGCCTTCCGAAACCGTTCATTGCAAGAGAGCCAGTACTATTCCCATATGTCATCAGCATTCTCTCTGCCTTCCCTTTTCTCTAAAAGACTACGCATTGGCTAAGCGCACAGAGCGACGCGCGGAAAGTCAGGCCAGTGCGTCGCATCTCAACCTATCTTCGCTATACAGACCCTAGCTAATACTTGGCAATTACGTAGAGAACCCGCGGGTACTTTCTGCTTCAGGTTACTTAGCTGGGTTTTTATGAGGTATACATGGCGGCTGTACGAGGCGTCCGATCTCTACATTACACTGTTCTGGGCTCAGACTATGTAACTACGGTCGAACCCTAGGTGCGCGATAGCTTAACAATGATGAGTAGCGCACTTCGGAAATCCATTCGGGCGAGGGCCCCAGACAATGTGTAGATGCTGCCGATACATAGAAGCGCATGCACGCCGCATAGGGACCGCGAAGACACTTGAAAGAACGAAAGGTTTAGGGACTTGCGAGAGCAGATCGAGAAGAATCTGGTGTACAGGGACCCACACGAACAGTTGAGGAAACATGATGTCCCGACAGGAATCCCGTGTGGTCTAGGAAATGTAACGTCCCAACAGGAATCTCGCGTATAGGGACCCGTAAGAGTGGCTGTGTGTGCCTGCCGGCCACGATTCCCAAACTGCGCGGGGAGCTGTACATGACTGTACTTGCTCAGGACAGGAGAGGAGAGGGGAATGCAAAGACTCACAACTACTAAAACATTGCCAGAAGCCGAAGCCGCTGCACGAGCGATGGCGTCTCCCAGTTCGACCAGCGAGTGTGATGTCCTAGCGTGGTTGCGGCTTTAGCGTATCGTGGTTGCGCCAAGAAGCTACGGAACATAGCAGGCTGATCATCGATCATCCGTCGCTGATGCCATCAGTACCTCCCATCCTTTCCGACATTGCCCACACCATCGGCGCATCGCGGATGCACAGCCATCAGAATGTACTCACCGTATCTGTCAGAACGACCCCCATCAAGGGCAATCCAAGATAGCGCGATTCAACAAGGACGAAAGATGATGCAGATGGTAGTGAAGGAACGAAAGATTCTTGGGGAGATTACATACCAATTACATACACTGTCAGTGGAAAGTTGAAACCTCTAAACAAAATGACAATACATATTTCTATCGACAGTCTAGTAGATCGCAAACCGCTAGCAGCGAGGCTTTAACTAGCTAGGAATCAGAATCAGAATCAGAAGCAGGTGTAGCAATTTCGGACTCCATGTCCCAAGATTCCATTTCTTGTACAACTTCGTCTATAGTTGGCCGGCTCTCTGGGTCCTCGGCACAACATCGCTGAATGAGTTGCCAAGCATCCTCGCGAATTTCCGGTTCGGTTGGACGCTTTACAATGGTATCCCTTTGGAGTTTTCTAATGTCATCATAGGGTACGTTCACGTTGAAATATAGCTACCAATGGTCATTAGATAACAGGTACTTATACGAACATAGAACGTGACTTTTACCTCATAAAAAAGACGCCCAAAAGTGAATACGCTGTTCTCATATGCGTATTTTTCCCACTTCACCCCCTCGATATCCAAATCCGAAATATGAAGTTTAGGGCGGAATTCAGGATCCAAATAGAAGTCGTCCTGATAAATACATGGTCACAGTATACTCCATCAGAAAAATGATTTACATACTAAATCCATGAAATAATAAAGCACGATGCCAACTGAATGAAAATATTGGAAAGACTTGGATAATTCCAGCATCTTCGGACAAGACGTAAAAAAAATTTGTACGTGATCATAACACTTACGACTTTGAGCCTCATCCCACTGTGACTCTCGTTTGAGGTACTCAGCCATTCATAGAGAGTCATATCAAAAGTATACCCGTTATAGTCCCAGGACAGCTCGTCGTTTCTTTTCAGGCTGTGACTACAAATAAAACGTTGGTTCAGAACCCTGAACATGAGCGTCATGCGGCACAAATACTGCATCACGAATGATGTCACATAGTACACACTCCAGATCACGCCCGTACTCACCTCTATCTCCTGGTCGTCGCCATCAAGGGCCCAAGTAGCTTCAGCGGCATTTTTATATAATAGGGACAGTGGTAGCACAGGTACCCTTGTATATATCTCTCGTACCAGATGAAAAGCCTTGTACGATAAATTCATACTGCTGTCTTTGACGGTGTTTTGGTCATGGATCATCTAATTCACAGATGTGGGCCACTATAACAATCCAGATATTAGAAACGCACATAATTACTCAGGTTCATCAAATTTTGCGCATCCAAGACAGAGCAAACTTTGTTTGCAATCTCCACAGGATCAAAACGAAGAACCGAGTACATAAGTCCACGAACGGATGCCGTTGGTGATGATGTCGACTAAGAGTCATGTTCAGTGCACTGTGCATTTGGGTATTTGTCATCTGAAATGCATACCGGTATGTTTCGCATATAAGCAAGCAATGAAGCGAAATCCGTGTCCAAGTCCTTATGGGAGATATTGTTTTCTGCTTCAATGTTGGGAAGAGCGGCAATTTTGTTGTAATCTCCCTCCTGTTCAACCACGACTCGGAGTGGCCCTGTTGTTCTGCTGGGGGAGGCGATGTAATAGGATATATCCTGGCTAAGCGCAAGATGCAATAAGAGGTTGCGCATGATTTGAAAGACATCGCACTGGTTGCAGGACGAAATCTTCCTGCTGGGGGTGAAGTTTGGCAGATTGAGAAGTTTATCTTGGAGGTCCACTAGAGGCTGTAGAACCTCTCTCAGATCTTTGGCAGCCAGCTCAGGTTCTAGACAGTAATAACTACACCGGTATACAAGATGAAGATGTTGCGTGTCGTGGCTAAAGCCACATTCAGCATTGTACACAGTTTAACTGAACAAACGTACGATTGAGGCTGATCCATTACGCCAGAGACATGTCGAACTATTGCATCTGTAATGAGCTCCAGATATCGCCTCGATGAGGATCGTTCGCTGATATGATATTGTCCAGAGCGTGACACATCTTCCAAAAAGTCGAGAAACGACCGGTGATGAATGTCGATATACCCATCCTCAAACGCAACCAGACATTGCACTCCACGTAGCTTCCTGCTCATCTCCTCTTCAGAAACATTCAAAAGGATTGGAAAATCTGCGTGACGTTCATCGTCGTCATCAATTGAACTACACGCAACGAATAGAGCGAGGACATCCTTCAAGAAATCCTGGTCGGATTGTCTTTTCAGAATTTCTGTGTACAGCTCATCCAATGGAGCAAACGGGGATGCTGATGCGCTTTTCTTCATTCCCAATATAACATCCAGTCGAGCTTTGGCGCAATTGAACTGATCACCAACACACTTGATGACGGTTGCTGCATATATAAACTTGCCAGAGGAGTTGCACACAAGTTTTTCGATAACGCGATCGCCTGGCCACGTCGTGTCAAATTTCCGCTCACGCCCAATACGAGAGAATTCTGCATTGAAGAATCGTTTGATATCGTGATTGGCGTTGTCGATGCTATCCAGGTCAATACACAGAGTGGTACGTTTGAATTGATTGACAATCTCCTTGATATGCGCCTCAGGTCGGCTTAAGATCAGGAACCGTAACGGAACACGGCGGTCTCGGATCGCGTTGCCAATAACATTGAGAAACCTTCGTTGAAGGTTTTCGTCTGTGCATTCATCAACACCGTCGATAACAACAACAGGAGCCAGTGGCAGCTCTGGGTGAGATGCGGCATCGTTCAAGGCGTGGAAAGGCTGAACGACCAGTTCTTCAAACTGGGTTTCAATGTCTTTCATCGGAAGGTCAGGACGGTGAGTCAGAGAATCGACCAGGTGACTTTTAACACCAGGGATAGAGGACGCAAGTTGCCACGCTATCGTTGTGAAGAGGCGGTTTCCATCGTTGCGGCTGGGATCCGATCTATAAAAAAAGAAGGTAGCCACCACCTTCTCTCTGCTGCAATTACGTATGATTGTTTGTGCAATCGACGACTTCCCGGCACCAGGGAGTCCATGTAACCAGATAATACGCTCTGAGGCACTTGGGTCATCAATCCAGCCCTGCAACCGGGCCAAACTATTTGCTCGTGTTCCGAGGTGGCATCGACGACCAGGATCTTGAACGGACGAGTCGTGAATGGCATCAAATGAGACGAATTTTTGAAAAATCTCGAGGACTAGTAATCCGATCAGGGTATGATGAAGAATAGCTAGAGAAGAGGCGTACCGTGAGCTCCAGAGTGATTATTCACATGGCTCACGCCAATAGTCGTAAATGTAGGATTTCCACCGATACTGAACCCATGGGCACCACGAAACATCGAAGTATCATTTTGCATCTCGTTAGCCATCGATTGCTGATCTGGAATATACATGCATTGATCACGAGATACTCTGCCATCGTCAACCGGGAATATTTCATGCGTGTGCAAATCATGATCATCCGATCTTGTTGCCAGCGACTGCATCCTTTCCTCTAGAACGGAAGAAGTAGAACCAATATAGGCTTCTTTCAAACGTTTACGAGGTCTCGGAGCGTCTTCGAAGGACAGCCCAGTTGCAGATTGACCTGAGCTGTCCAATTCAGACCCTGATAACATAGATTGATTAAGAAGATCATCGCAATTGAGCCCAGATATTGACTCACCAGAAGGGTATACCTCATCGGCAATACGCTTCAATGACGAGGCCATGTCTTGAGCTATAGGGCAGAGGTCAGGAAGAACTCCCACTTTTCGTACAGAAAGCGACGTACGCGATAAATAGTGCGTTTCATTTGTAGATACCAGTCTGCTACTCAACGTTGGAGACCCAAATACTGATCTGAAGGACGGCAGCCTTGTGCTTTGCGATTGCCAAGAACCCATGGCTGATAAGCATATTGGTTCATTCGAAGATCATGCTGGAGTATGAATGGAAACTCACATGAAGAAGTGCATATTTCGCGTGTAGATACTAGACCCCCTTCCAGCCTTTGAGGTGTACGCTGTTGTTCTTGTCCAGAATGTGGCAATTGAGTTGGAACGTTAGAATCGTACAATTCTTGTCCGTTCCCGAATGCCGTATCAAACGATTGCGACTCTGTGCTATGGGATTGTCCAGGGTAGGCTGCTAACAGGTATATCGATAACTGCGTGGTGTAGCGTGCAGAGTAACTCACAAGTGGAGGCAGATCCGAACCTCGAACCACTTGGTACTTGATCATGCGACTGTACCGAGGGCGGCTGGCCATGTGTTTGAAGTTGCCCAGGCCAGGTCGCTGATATTTATGTAAGAGGGGGAACGCTAGAGCATATAATAACGCACGGAAGGAGGAGTGCGGGACAGCGCTTGATATTTGTGAAAGATTAATAGAAATATTCAATTGCGGAACAGTTCCAATTCCAACCGATGGCTGGACCATGATTTGAAGTGGTACAGGGTGAGGAGCTAACACATGCACAGGTCGAGGGCGTTGAACGAATCTATCGCTTTGAAACACAAAAGGCAACTCACAAGACGTTTGCGGCAGAGTAACAGAAAGGTTCAGTGGCGGGAAATAGCCGAGAGCAGCCCCTGGTGATGACTGGTAAGAGTAGGTGTTTTGGGTTTGTCCAGGGTAGACTGAAAGGCGACGCAGGTAAGCTTATAATCACAGTGGTAGTACAGAAAGCAACTTACGAGAGGCAGAGTACTGCGTACTAGCACTTGGGATTTGAGGCAGAGCGACAGAATTCCATGAGTATTGACTGACATAGCCAGATGCCGCTCCAGAAGACGGTTGGTGCGAGTCACGAGAGTGTGCGAGAAGCAGACTTTCATCGTTAGATCGTATGTAGCTTGAAATTGACTCGGCAGACTCGGCGCAGTGAGCTGGAGGCATAGTTGTGGGAGAGTGGGCTTCTGTATTCACACTGCAGTCAAAAAAGCGGCGGAGCCTGCAGTACTTCAAATATGTATAGCCTCGTGCACGTGCGGGACACAGCCTTATTGCACAGACGCTGTTGTACACGTGTTGTACGGCCCGGGGTTCCAGAATACCGCATACTATTATCTTAAAATCTTGCTTATATGCATGAACGACGAGTTAAAAGCGTGTTCACCAGTAGCAATTGCAAAGTCTTTATGATCACTCGGACGTTGAATATGTTGAATTTTCACGTTATGGTTGTTCTGTTTTGTGTCACCTGACTATAGTTTGCAAGTCATGTGCGCACGTCTTGAGCTGAAATTCCCACAACTTCAAGCACTTCCGAACATATCCTTCAAGTTGGTATGTAACAAGAATCACACCTTTGACCGTTTCTAGAGGCCAGCTCATAACTCGCCAATCTGCTATTTGGGGTTGCCCTTCTTTACTATACCATCATCATGGCCCCCGTTGCGAAAGCGCTCAAATACCTTACCGTTCCTGCTATCGATAAACACACTGCGACCATCATTTTTGCCCATGTAAGCCCTTTCTCGAATCTAGTGACCAGGCATCGATGATACTTATGGTGACAGGGCTTACTCATAGATTGTCCGCTTTTGCAACAGATGCGTTCAGAACGGTCAGTTTGATCAACGGAAGTACGTAACATTCGCTATCGGTGGAGAAGGCAAAAGTGCTGATTCACCTACTTACTGAAAGACAACGTCTTCTCGCAACTACTCTATCGTGAAGTGCTGCCAGCGACAGTCCTTCTGATCGATTGTTCCAACAATTCGCGTATCGATTGATCAAGCTTAGCGGCGGCTTCTCTGAATGCTGAGGCATATGACAAGAGTTGTGCATGGTGGTTGGTTATTACTGGTCAGAAGAGACAACGTCGGCAAGAGAACGGCGAGTTTTGGGGCACCTTGAGACAGACTCGTGAGGAACGGTAAGCACGGCATTTTTTAAAGTAAACATACGGTGATCCTTAGCGACAGAAGAAAACCGCCTTCCACACTTTGCCTATGGCAGCCACATGTGCTTCCCCAATCGTCCCGTCATTAACGAAAGGAGCCGTCTTGGCACAAACTCCACCAACCCGGGAGGTGATTGTCTGGTGCATTCCCAGGATAGCGCTTCCTCTGCTGGAGGCAACGATGATAGTCTTCGAACGGGCGATGTTAAATCTCGCAGGTATGAAGCGTTAAAGGATATTCACGTACATCATCACCGTCCAAGGGCTTCTGCGTGATTAGGAAACAACAATGTTCCACGACCACTCGTCCTACCCTCGTCCAACTGGGAACGACAGTTAAGATGAGCACCAAGCATGTTGTTCTTAACTTTTTGGTGCACGCCAAGCCGGTTACATGATATCTGAGCATGAATAGGCGGGATGCATAAACAAAACGTTTAGCCTCATTTTATCTATGTTCGAAAGGCGGCGGACAACAGCACGGATGAATCTGTGGTAAAGTGCCTGCAGGATGTTGCGGAGGATATTCCAACAGAGATTTCGATGCTGGTAGTGTGGGGCTAACAAGGTCGACTCGTCTTTTGATAATTCTGCGGGCGCGCCGGTTAAGTAACGCTTGATACCCTCATTATCCGTTAAATGAAATCTAAAAACGCTATTCATTTCCACTCTACGATCAATAAAGCCAGTGATCAAAATGGGTAGGGTTGTGTTCATTCAAGAAATGATTTGATGAATACAGCAGAGTTGAGATGGGACATTTGAATGAAGGGGTTTGACGATGACCGGATGACGATGACCCCTCGGCCTATACACGCCTCCTACATCCAGACAGTCCTTCATCCCATCCCACCTCCGTAACCTCCCAATTATCCAAACGGACCTCTACACGCCACTCAATCGACGAGTTCGGCTCCTTCGACGGGGAAAGGTTCACCCTCGCGGTCGATCAGGAGACAAAGTTTGGGTTGACAACCTGGATGCCCTGGAGCCGAGGATCGCAAGCAACAGGTCTGTGAGGGCATATGCGTGAATTGGGAAAGGATGTCGAGAGTGCTGAACAGGGAGAGGAAGCGGGCAAGGCGAGCGAAGCGACAAAGTTGGTGATATATACCGCTGAAGGCAGCGCGCTGAGCGAAGTACCGCCCACCCATGTGTGCGTCAGGTCAGCACAAAGTCTGGTATGCGATAAACACTCTACCGCATATGATATAAAACACCAATCGAGTGGATCTCTTTTCAACTCCAGCTCCTTCTCCAACTTCGCATACTTCAAGTTTTTGCTCTGCCCGACTTCCGGGGGACTATTCAGGCGCCCATTCGAGGGTCTAGTTCTGGCAAGAGCCGAGAAGAATTTGCCCAAACGGTTTCGTTCGATGAAAGATGGCTGATACGTCTCGACATCCCATTCATCGGTTCGGTCGTCGCGCTTGTTGTCCAACTGTTCTTCTCACAACCGGTGCCTCAGAACAACGGTGCAAGTCAATGCGATGAATCACGTCATAGAATCCGCATAGAGGTGATCACGAGTCCTATTCACAGCATTATAGCCCCACGCTGCATAGACTGAAAACACTCGATTGGGAGAGAACTCAAGGCCTGCAAGATCGTCAAATGGGTTACGGAACCAGGTACTTGCGATCCATAAATTGGATCATAACCCCAAAGACCTGACACAATTGCGTCGTGACCCAACAGTGAACGAAAGGTGAGGTTTCCGACAACTAGCCCTGCAACACTACCTCAGGTAGTGCTGGACGGCTAGTTGTCGGAAATTACGTTTTTCTATAGAACCGATAAATTGATGGAAAACCCTAACTTCTGAGGCAGATTAAGAGGATGCCCTGTAGATGTTAACTAAAATCTGTTGGACAAACTATGATGCTTACTCTCTATCCAAACGCCAAGTCAACCGCTCACTGAATCTTCTTACAACGCCTCGGCCAGCGGCCCAGCGAGCCGGATGTTCAGTACACTGGTAGACCACAGTGTCGTCTTACAGGAAGACCAGGTGTCACGCTGTGACGTAGTGTGATACATCGCCAATCTATTTTTATAGTCCATTCTCAGGTGTGCTCTGGGACTCTGGCTTCAGACATCGGGCGCTTTGAAAGATGGCTAGTGCCTTGGCACTACCTCCCATCCCTTCCAACATTGCAGATTTGTCAGTCTTTCCACCCCATAGCGCCGCACAGAGACTGAGAGACCAAAGTAAGTAATCTACGCTCGCTGCACGTAACTGATGATTTACTGTTGTGAAGAACATAGAACACATAAATACGGGACAGACGACAGACCTCAACTGGTAGAGACATTAGAGTTCCATGCCACGATGTCGCGATTGCGCTTTGCATCCTCCAGATGCAGTCGCGCTGTAGCCTCAGCAAGCTCAATAGGGTAAGAAGGATAAGGAGGGTTTGCAATGTTTCTTTCATCGTCAAAGTCGAGATCAATCTCTTCAGCTTCTTCTACTTCTTCTCTCGTACGGAATGGCAAGGAGAAATAGCATATGTTTTGGATTTGTTTATATTCATCGGTGGCGAATTTTTTGAGGACACACTGGAGGTAGTGCCAGTTAAACATGCCAATCGGAGGGAATGAGGCGTCATGGGTGGAAAGTGTGATCGTGTGACCGTGCAACATTGGGTCACTTGGGGTTAGCGGCAGTGCCCCAAAAATGTTCAGATGCGCGTAGAAAAAGCTGTGGATGGCATATTGGTCCTGCCATCCCAGTAGTAGGTACGCTAAATATTAACGTGATAAAGATCAAATGAAAGGAGACTTACGGGTCCAGAGTTCCAAAATCCCATCTCGTAAGAGCCTACCCTGTCGTCCAAGGGCAGAACGAGGAGAACTCCTATAGTAGGATCAAATCTGGTCACGGCCGCGTCCGAACCAGTGAAGCGTCGGACCACAGATGTGACAGTAGCATCACTAAGGCGCTTTGGAACCAAATGAGATGCAGCAACCGAAAATGGACATTGTGAGATAATGCATTTCCCGTCACGCTCATGTATTGCGTTGCGGAATGCAGTAGCTCGCGGTTGCGACATGTTTGTTGTTGCGGACGTCCCTTCACGAAGACTCATCTTGGAGAGCGTGATAATGTCATTATTGTCCGGGCGAAATTCATATATTGTCGCCCTCAACTGCTCCCCTTGCTCCACCTGTCTCCACTGCGTTGGGTCCATATCTCCATCCAACCACAAATCGAGTGTACCCGCCGTGAATGTGAATAGGGAGCTCGTTCCGAGTGGCTCGAATATGAGCCGTGCCACGCGAATGAGCCAGTCTACGGTGCCGCCTGCGAATGGGCGCAGATCTTGAAGACTCGCTCTGATCACGTACAGATGGCCAATTGTGCCTGAAGGAGGTGGTAATGGCTGGGGGTCGGGTTGATCTGCCGTCGCAGCAGGGAGTAGATTCAGGAATCTCCTACTAACTCGGAGATATAACAATCCAGCCTGCGGCCCAGATCTGGAGGGAGGTTGAGAGTCTTTCTTGGCACGTGCGGTATCTTTTGGTAGGTTTTTAGAGGTACCTGCATTTTTTGTTTCAAGGCGGGGAGACATGCTTCTTTGTGCGGCGGTGGCAAGACAATGTGTGATGGGAATGTCACGCGTGCGCGTGATGGCGGACCGCGCCGTTCACAACAAGGACAAACAATAGGCGCGCCCGTCCATTGCAACCTAAGTTATTGCGGAACATTTCCAATTCCAACAAATGGCTGGACCAGTGGTACAGGGTGAGGAGCTAACACATCCACAGGTCGCGTTGAACCTAATCGATCGCTTTGAAACACAAAAGGCACGTTTGCGGCAGAGTAACAGAAAGGTTCAATGGCGGGAAATAGCCGATCGGAGCCGCCCCTGGTGATGACTGGTAGGAGTAGGTGTTTTAGGTTTGTCCAGGGTAGACTGAAAGGTGACACAGGTACACAGAGCAACTTACGAGAGGCAGAGTACGGCATACTATCGCTTGAGATTTGAGGCAGAGCGACAGTATTACACGAGTGTTGACCATAGCCAGATGCCGCTCCAGAAGACGGTTGGTGCGAGTCACGAGAGTGTGCGAGATGCAGACTTTCATCGTTAGATCGTACGTAGCTTGAATCTGACAGATTCTGACTCGACAGACTCGGCGCAGGGAGCTGGAGGCATACTTGTGGGAGAGTGCCAGGCTTCTTAGCAGTATTCACAGTCAAAAAAAGCTGCGCACTTCTTATATGTATAGCCTCGTGGGGGACGCAGCCTTGTGCGTCTGATTGCACAGAAGCTGTACACGTGTTATAGAGCCCGGGGTTCCAGAATACCGCATACTATTACCTTAAAATCTTGCTTATATGCATGAGCGACGAGTTCAAAGCGTGTTCAGTCACCAGTAGCAATTTCAAAGTCTTTATGATCACTCGGACGTTGACTCTTTAGAACAACCACATTTGGCTGTTAGCCTGGATCCAAGCACAGCCACGAAGGCATCGCTTCCATGATGAAATGTAGTGCGTCCAATGAGATCCTATGTACAGCTTCACTCTGTAAATGGAGAAAGTATACAATGCCTTCGGACTTACCCTGTCTTCCACTGCACATCGAAGGCACATCTGAATAACCGGTTTTGTGTCACCTGACTATAGTTTGCAAGTCATGTGCGCACCTCTTTGAGCTGAAATTCCCACACCTTCAAGCACTCCGAACATATCCACCTTCCGAGTTATATTTGGTAACTTCATTTTCAAGAATCACACCTTTGACCCAGTTCATAACTCGCCAATCTGCTCCTCTGGATTGCCTATACCATCATCATGGCCGCCACTGCGAAAGCGCTTCAAATATCTTACGGGCCTTTCCTGCTATCGATAAACACACTGCCATCATTTTTGCCCATGTAAGCCTTTTCTCAACATCTAGTGACCGGGCATCGATGATATGGTGACAGGGCTTAATCATAGATTGTCCGCTTTTGCAACAGACGCGTTCAGAACGGTCAGTTCGATCAACGGAAGTACGTAACATTCGCTATCGGTGGAGAATGCAAAAGTGCTTATTCACCTACTTACTGAAAGACGTCTTCTCGCAACTACTCTATCGTGAAGTGCTGCTAGCGACAGTCCTTCTGATCGATTGTTCCAACAATTCGCGTATCGATTGATCAAGCTCAAGCTTAGCGGCGGCTTCTTTGAATGCTGAGGGTGCATACGACAAGAGTTGTGCATGGTGGTTGGTTATTAATGGTCAGAAGGAGAGACAACGTCGGCAAGAGAACGCCGAGTTTTGGGGCACCTTGAGACAGACTCGTGAGGAACGGTAAGTACAGCGCTTTTAAAGTAAACGTACGGTGATCCTCAGCGACAGAAGAAAATACGCTTTCCACACTTTGCCTATGGCAGCCACACGTGCTTCGCCAATCGTCCCGTCATTTACGAAAGGAGCCGTCTTGGCACAAACTCTACCAAACCGGGAAGCGGATGTCTCGTGCATTCCCGCAGCATAGCGCTTCCTCTGCTGGAGGCAACGATGATAGTCTTCGAACGGGCGATGTTAAATCTCGCAGGTATGAAGCGTTAAAGGATATTCACGTACATCATCACCGTCCAAGGGCTTCTGTGTGATTAGGAAATAACACAATGTTCCATGACCGCTCGTCCTACCCTCATCCAATTGGGAACGATCAGCAAGCATCAACTTTTTCGGTGAGCGCCAAGCCCGCCTTCCACTGGTTATATGATATCTGAGCATGGATAGGCGGGATGCATAAACAAAACGTTTGACCTTATTTCACGTTCGAAAGGCGGCGGACAACAGGGGACGGGCAAATCTGTGGTAAAGTGCCTGCATGATGTTACGGGGATATTCCAGCAGAGATTTCAATGCTAGTAGTGTGGGGCCAACAAGGTCTATATCAGAAGACTCGGCTTCTATTAATTCTGCGGGCGCGCCGGTCAAGTCATACACTCACTATCCTTAAAATCTTGAAAATGCTATTCAATTCGACCTTAAAGCCAGTGATTGTGTTCATTCAAGAAATAGTTTGATGAATACAGGATAGAGTCGAGAAGGATTTGACCGATGTCCGGATGACGATGACCCCTTGGCCTATACACGCCTCCTACATCCAAACAGTCCTTCATCCCATCCTACCTCCGTTCCCATCCAAATGGGCCTCTCAACCAAGCACGCCACTATTGCATTATCTTCATTGTTTAGAGTTACATAGGAAATGTCATAATGCATAAGGTCATACTGAATAAACTTCATCATGCATAGGATTTTTCTTTGTACGAGCTCACCGTTGTCACTATGCGATGAGATCCCATAATGAATAAACCTCATAATGCATAGCCTTTTTTACTGTCTGAACAGTATGCATTATGAGGTTTCTTACTGTATCGACGAAATCTGTGAGAACCACAATTACAATTGGAGTTATGATATGAAAGGCGGACTGCGGTACAAGAAAAGGTCCATGTACATGATTTGCTGTTGTGAAGAACATAGAACAGATAAATACGGGACAGACGACAGACCTCAACTGGTAGAGACGCTAGAGTTCCATGCCACGATGTCGCGATTGTGCTCTGCATCCTCCAAATGCAGTCGTGCTGTAGCCTCAGCAAGCTCGATAGGGTAAGATGGATAAGGAGGGTTTGCAATGTTGCTTTCATCGTCAAAGTCGAGTTCAATCTCTTCATCTTCTGCTTCTTCTCTCGTACGGAATGGCAAGGAGAAATAGCATATGTTTTGGATTTGTTTATATTCATCGGTGGCGAATTTTTTGAGGACACACTGGAGG
>KN818357.1:36875-59525 GCA_000827485.1 Amanita muscaria Koide BX008
AAGACAATGATGGACAACGAAGAATTTCGTATGCAATATAGCAACAGAACCTGGTCAAGACGATTTTTGATCAGCGGGGTGCGAATTTTGTTAAGCGAGCTGTTAGCCGAGACCCGGACAGGGTCCAAACACATCTTGCCGTCCGGCGTGCCGGATTACTAATACCGGTTGACACATCACGCACTTTGCCTGCTGCCAAATCCATTCTATGCACCCGACGTCCTTATTTTCTCCTAACTTCCAAGTCCTCATCTTATTGTATGCACCTTTCATGTATGGATTGACTCAATGCAGTCGTTTGTGGGAACTTTTCCCAGGCGATTATGACCATACCTGTTTGTAAGCGAATCTGAATAGATTGTGATTGCACAGCTACAAGCGGCATTAGATCGTGCAGCTGAGTGAGACTGGTAAACAGAACTCCGCCTCCTGGTTCCATTGTCGTCCTCACTTCCCTTTCTATACTTTGTGTCCATAAAATTTCCTTAACACATTCACTCTCAATTTATCACAGTCAAGATATGACGACCCATCATCAATTCCTCGCATGCCAATACCACAACGAATCCCCTTCAAGAACAATGTCAACGATGGTCCTCTTCCCCGGACCCCCAAACAGATCACACGATTCGCACAGACCATGCTTCACTTGGATCTAGTGTTCCACCCCTTTGCTTATTGAATTCGAGTGTGTCTGATGGGTTTGCGCTCACAACTCGTACAGGGTACAAACATGGCTTGGCGAATACGAGCATCAGTGAAGGTAATTCATTCCTTGGAGACGAGAAAAGCTGAATAGAGGCAGAATTGAGGAATGGAGATCCGTGTTGGATCATTGGGTGAATTCCGTTTATCAGACGTCCTTGTTTATCAGACGTGTAGTGACCACCTTATAAGTTTTGGATTTTGGATGTGGTTGTAACAGAAGCTGGTCGTGCCGCTTAATCCAAGTAGGATGGCAGGGCTGAAGAGTGTGGTGTCCTTTGTAAGACTAAGATCAAGATGGACATGAGGTCGTTAACAATTGATGATCAAAAATGTTGTAGTAAAAAGGCCGTTACTAGTTGAACTTCTGCGCTTCACTCGTCGAAGCATGACTGGTTTCAATATCATGTGCAGATGCCTTAATTGATGCTCATTCAACCTACTGCCCTTACTTTCAGCTGCGTTCTCAATATCTTTCGAAAACCATTCGTTGAAACTGTCATGGTGATGGGAGTCAAAAAGGCTGGGCATGATTTAATGCAAAAGAGCCCATAAATCTGGCATTAGGACTTAGTGCAAGATTGGTGGAAGATGAAAGCCGCAAAGCGCTAACTTTGCATTGAGTTCTGAATGGGTGTGCCCGTCAACAATAGACAGTGAAATCCAAGTAGCGTCACGCTGGCGGAGTCCTTGATATTTTACGCCTCGTCCAATATCATGTATTGCCACTTTACTCGTTGAAGATACTGCTGATCTATGCTGACCAACTGGTAACTTGTGATTAAGACATGAGGTCGAAGAGCGAGATGCCGAGATCGCCATGAAGTGGGATGGGTGTGATCGGCTTCATCCCGTCACGCATTGACCTTGGTTTCGGACCTGGGTGAACGATCTCGGGAACCTTCTAGAGGTGTTTTTGATTTGCTTGGAAGTGGATGGGATACATGACCATTCGGCACAGCTTCACCATTGAATATTGAAGTCCGTGAAATCGATAACTGGAAGCTCTGCAGGGCCGTGCGCATTTTCCTCCGTAACTATTTCCTCCCATGTAGAAGGCTGTGAAAAGAACGGCTGTGGATCGGCATCAATACGGGTGGGTATGTCCTTATTTTGCGACTGAGGACTGTCGCTTGTGGACAGTGAGGGGTCTGGAACGACCATCAGTTATTGCCCCTTCTGATGCCGATTCCGTGTCCAAGTCCATTGTGGACAGGTCATCCTCGGACTCTGAGTCTGTGCCGACCTCCCTCACAATTTCATCCTCACTTTCCAAGTCACCCTTAGCCCGTCCACATCACCTTACAACACTAGTTTTCCTCTGAGAGTGGCCAGGACTGCGTTCTTTAGATGGAATTCAGGTTTCTACTACTGCGGAAGAGGGAGAGGATGAAGCCACAGGTGTAGACATATTGTCGACTGTGTGCTGCTGGAAAGTGCGCATCTTGATTGTAGCTGATATCTCTCCACAGGCTCCAGAATTTGCGCAGTGTCGCATGTTCTTGACAGAACCCCTGCCCCGATATGGCTGGGCTTTTGAGACGAGGTAAAAATCGAGTAAATTTCTGTTGCCAGTTATGCGTTACAAATGATGCGTCAACCGGTATTAGTAATCCGGCACGCCGGACGGCAAGATGTGTTTGGACCCTGTCCGGGTCTCGGCTAACAGCTCGCTTAACAACATTCGCACCCCGCTGATCAAAAATCGTCTTGACCAGGTTCTGTTGCTATAATGCAACTATCTCTGGGGAGCCAATATTGCTATCAGGGATCCGACCATAGCAGCCGAGCCAAAAAACACGACCAAAATTCATGTCGAATCTTGTTGCCCACAATCACCACACTTTATAATCTCCTCCAAGGATTTGAGCCATTTCTCAACGTCTGGATCTTCCCTTTCCCGCAAAGATTTGAGATGCGTCAAGGTATCATACGTTGGAAAAACCGGCACTGTTGACAATATCCGTCCACTAAGGAATCAATCTTTGACGGTAGTAGTAACTTGTCCAGAACATTCAAGAGAGGGCGAAGTATTCGCTCCCAATCTTCGATGTCTAATTCGACTGTTTGTGGGTTACGGTTGATTAGCTTTCCAAATTCAGGAGCGAAGTGATCGCTTCCGTGATTATAAGAGACCGCACACTGATGAATGATAAAGAAAACCTACAAATCTGGCTGGTTGGTCAACTTAGCAGCGCGCCTGATTAATAAATCCGTCATCAATTCCAGGTATCGTCTTGTTCCAGCGCTCTTGCTGACATGATATTGACCTGAACGTGACGGATCTTGCAGAAATTCGAGAAATGATGGGTAATAAGGATCGACATAAGGCTCGAATTTGGGTATGGAACGCATTCGACATAACTTCCTTCCCAACTCATCGCTGGAGATGTCTATGAGCATTGTATCATCGTCGCTAAGGCCATCTCTCGAAATTGAGGAGCGACCAACCAATAAGGAAAGTCTTCAGGAAATACTGATCCGGTACTCGATTCAGAATTTCTAGATATGCTGCACCTAATTCTGCAAGAGGTTGCGACGGCATCAGCGTCAGGATTATATCAAGCTGAGTTTGGGCGTCGTCACCCACGTCAACGACGCGTTTAATCAAATCGGCAGCATATAAGAGACTTGGACACAAGACGTTGCACTATGTGCTGGCCTGGCCGTGTTGGATCAAAGCCTTGCCCGGTCGCAATGCGAGCGAATTCAGCACGGAGGCAGTGCTCAACGTCACTATTTGTGTCATGGAGGCTCGCTGGGTAGAGGTGGAGAATGGGTGGTTCGAAACGATTAATGGCTTCTTCGATGTGGGCCTCAGGCCTGCTGGAGATGAGGAACCGCAATGGGAAATCTGTGTTCTTGATTGCGGTCCCAATGACTTTGAGAATTCTCTGCTGGAGCCAAGACATTCATCGATGCCGTTGATAATGACAATGAAGTCCATTGCTGACGTCCCGTTCATTGCCATCAAAGGCGAACGATCAGTCTTCAAATTGAGTTTCAACGTCCCTTGTCGGTAGATCAGGGTGTTCATTTAAAGAATGGGAGATATGGTCTCTAATGGCAGGGATTGAGCATGCAAGCTGCCATGGAAGGGTCGTGAAAAGACGATTTCCATCGTTACGAATAGGGTCAGAGCGATAGAAAAAGGTGGCCACCTCGCTTGTTTGCATGAGCTATTGTTTGTGCTATCGCTGACTTTCCTATACCAAGGGGCTGTGCAACCAGAAGATGCGCTCGATACTGGGGTTGTCAATCCAACGTTGGATGAGTCGTGAAGGGAAGTGAAACGCTCTAGGAATCCTAGCCTTGATAGATATTCTGTTTAGTCAATTGATCAAAAGATAAACAGACTGGGCGCACCAACAAAATGGAAATTGTTGAGACCGATGTAGGTTCACAGCTGATGTTGAAGTAGTCGTCTTGCAGTACCGTAGCAACAGCAGCGCTCGACAGGTCCGTTATTTTGCTCATTAGAAATCAAGCCAGTGTTGTGTTGAGTAGCTGTAGGCATGGATAGAGTGTCTTCAAGATTAAGCTGGATGGAATCGGAAAGGTGTAGTGCGCGAAGTCACGTGCTGGTATCCTAAAATGGAAATCTATGTCGAGAGTAATGGCGGACAGCCAGTCTTCACTTCTTGCAATTCCCTCTTTCTTCCTGACCACCATCATCAACACACGTCCAATATCCTATAGCGTTCCTCCTCGTCAGACACCCAAAACACAATCGAAAGAAAGCCATACCTGCCCAGAATACCGCTCCAGTCCTATTCCAAGCTTCCAGGACGTGAGCATCGTTCCTCTGCCTGTCCCTTATCGCTATCATCTCTAGACGGATGCGTAGAGTAGCTTTCATCGTAACTAAGAACACATCAGCAAACAATGAACAGCTGGACACCGCACGCCTCATTCTCACCGTATGCGCCATGTGAAGGGCAAGCACTGGGTCCCACAACCCACTCGACCACCCTACCGGCACCGTCAAGGCATGTGAACAACCCAAGCGCCTTGATACCGCCAGCTACACCGAGACTTGAGCCTATTCCTCTCCCACCGGTGTCCTTTGATGACACCGCTCTCAACACAATGGTGACATACGCGAGTCGCCCACGCATTCAGTACGACGTGAGGCGCCACCCCGGCTACGCCTCCGCACCAAAAGGAAGACAACATTGGTCAGAGGAGCCAGCGACGAACCCGCCTACTCCTAAAATGGTAATCGTTTGCATGGTCTTGCCTAGACCCTTCGTCGTCTATCCCACAAGTAGAGACTTGAACTATGTCACCGTCCGTGACCTGTTGGCGGCAACGCACGATGCATTCCGTGAGGCCACTCAAGGAGCTGTTGCCGATGACGAGACGTGGGTTCCAGGCTTCTCAATGTGAGTTGACGCCCGTGAACCTCCGGAGGCATGGCTAACAAAAGATCCATAGTTGGAGTGTTGCTTCGCATGGAAGATTTATATGGGCAGGGTTATCCGAACAGAGCGCGCCCTGCACCTGGCTGTTGCATATCGAGTGAGCAAGCGAAAGATGACGATCGATAAGGCGTTGGACTCCTTACCGGCGGGAGAGAGGTATTTATTTTGAAGGACTGGGTAGCCAGGATGCTCTAGGACGAGACAGACATTAATTTCGCAGTGCTGGAGGACGTAGTCGGAAGGCGACAGGGCGGTCACCAGCAATGGACATTGGCTGGTTGAAAAAACGAACATCTGAGTTCATCTATGCACCCCATCTATCCCTATACCCGAACATGTTGATAGAAAAAATATTTGCTGTATTTTTTCGACTTTGATAGTGAACTTTGGCATAGTAATAGGGCTTGGACGTCGTTGCAGGTCGCAGAGAGGATGACTGAGGGCGCATCAACAACGGTTTGTTGACACAAAGATGATGCGGCAATTGCCGAGACTGTGCTGGTTGGATTCATCCGCCGCTGATCGCGTGATCTTGTTGTATACACACAATAAACGACAACACTACGGCAAGGCGGTTTAGACAAAGTTGTCCAGCCAATCATCCATGTGTGCATTGTGCAATTCCACTGTAACTAACAGACTTCTTACAACCATGTGCTTTACTACGTTGGGTATATCGAACAGGCCTTGTACAATCAATCTAAACCACCTCTAGCACCTTGTCTACGACGACGCGTCGCTCCCGATCTATGAAGGCCTCCATGTCCACCACGGTATGGGTGCGGTTTTGGTGCGTGATCGAACCGACCCTTTGTATACGCATTTTTAAGCGAACCTTCAGCTATTTGAAAAGATTGCACCCACCCAAACAGGACTCTGTGGACGAGAATTTGGAGGCGAAGATGGAAATGATCCCGGAGGCGGGGGCGGGGGTGTATCTGGAGGCGGGGGTGTAGGTGGAGATGATGGAGGCGAAGGATAAAATGGCCTTGAAGCAACCAAAGAAGGCACAACAAGGAGCAGACATATGATCGAGAAACGCATTTTTTGTAGCACAGGCTAATGCGGTGAGTCAGAGACCAGCTCTGAGGAATTGTCGAGCGTTTCCAGCGTCTTTTATACCCATTGTTGTCGGAAATTTTCTGATTTTTCAGAAAGAAATAGCCGATGATAGTACGTAAGTACTTATGATCAGGAGCAACATCACACTGCATCCTTACTTATAGGGACTAGTATCTCCTATTCCATTGATCTGCCCATTTTATGCGCTAAACTTTATTCGGATTCTTCAGCTTTGAGCCTTGTCTTCGACATCCTTTCCCAATTCATAAACCCGGCGTATCTTCCCTCGTCGAAGGAGGCACCATCGTCGATTGAATGGTGTGTATGGTTGAGAAGCCGGTAGGACAGGATGAACGCGCGTCCGGCTGCTTTCAGATGCGTGTATGGACGGGGGTATTGGACGGTACTTATTGGCATCCTTAAATGCTCCCCTTCATTCAAATATCCCTCCAATCCTTCTCGACTCTCTTCCATACGTGTATTCATCACACCATTTCTTGAACGAAGAGGACAACGCTATCCCAATTTGGTCACTGGCGTAGAGCGGAAATGAAAAGCATCTTCTTTGTAGAGATCTTGTGAGGAACCGGATTTTTGGTTCATAGTCACCGTCTTTGGGAACGTCTTTGGGAATGGGCTCTGTGATCAATTAGTATGAAAAGTAGGGTGTGCGGGTGAATAACGAGGCCTATCCAGCTGCGAAGACGGCAAGATCTTCTGGAGAAGCATGGACGGGTGATTGGCGCGCATCTGTTTTGATCGCAGCTGGTGACAAAATCCCTGCACCCTCAAAGAGGAACAGATTTCTAATCTGCCGCCGTAACCACTTGGCTATAAGAGGCTATATGTGGGTAATTTACATGAGGCCCGTTTAAGAGTAGGTTCAGCTAGTGTTCAGCTCAAGCTGTGGGACCCAAGGCAATTTTTGATTAATTTGATCGGTGATGATATATGATATCCAGCCGACGCCGGATCATACTGTTACTACTGTCACGCAGATGACTCTAATAACCGACGCATGCGGTTGAAAATTTGAAGCGACACGGCCCATGAGATTTTGGTTAGCCCTTGTCTTCAAATTTCATTCATCACTATATATCCTCACAGTCGTCCTCGAGTCCTAGGCTCTTGCACTATCACCGGCTGCTTCTGTGCATTGGGTCTTTCTCAATCTATCTATCCCTCGACGCATATATTCAGCAGTACGAGCCTCCACCACTACAATCAATCTAGGCCATCTCCAGCACGGCGCGTCGGCCCTCCCGATCCATGGTCAGGACTCCCGGGACCTCCATGGTATGGGGGCGGTCTTGGTGCGGGACGGATCCGAACCTATGTATCTTTGAGTGAACTATCAGGTATTTGAATAAAAGATTGCACTCACACGTCGAATAGGACCGACTCTGGCGTCACGATTTGGAATCAGCAACGGTGAAGGTGGAGGCGAAAGTGGATGTAATGGAGGGCGCCTCGGAGAGGATACGGGTGAATCTAGAGGCGAAGATGGAAGTAATGGACTATCCGGAGAGGATGGGCGCGAGGATGGAGGCGGCGAAGGGAAGAATGGCATTGAAGCAACCAAAGAAGGTACAAGGACCAACGACGCAAGATAGATTATCGAGAAACGCATTTCTGTAGCACAGGCTAAAGCGGCGAATCAGAGACCAGCTCTGAGGGATTTGTTGAACGTTTCCAGCCTCTTTTATACCTTTTGTCGGAAAAAGGTTTTAGAATGGGATAGCCGATACCACGTGCAAGACCTTCCAATAAACTGCTTCTGATGCAAACTTGTGTCATCACCAGGTCTTTGCAATTTTTGAAATCGCGCTCAATCATCTCCATTATATTCCGACGCAGAGCTCCTCTCACAGCGCATTGGTTTCTCAGGCATCTTGACACTTTCGTGGTTGAGTGCAAAGGTATCAATCGTTTTCTTTGCATTTTTAAAAATGGATCCCAGTAGTCGTGCAGTAACAGCCAGTCAGTTGGCGATCTGACGACGGGTGTCATAAATGCTAGCCTCTCCACGTCAAAGCCGATTACCAGTCCAAGCTATACCCAGTTCCTTTTGCCACTTTCTCAATAACCACTTTATCCGCCTGTCCTTCGTCCCATTGGTCCGCCTCCAAAACCAGCAGGAACAAATCACGTACTGCGTCCGGAAGATACTCATACCCTTTATTCTGTACCTTTATCCGATTCATCTGTGGGTATCCATCAAAGCTGGTGGTCTTCATCTCTCGCGATCCCTTGCTACCCTTTCTGCTGCCCTCTCTCTCCTCCGAGTCGATGGCAATCGCAACATTAAAGAGAGGTTGGCATGTCGCATGTTCTTGTGGTTCCCATGGCACCGGCGTGGGGAACTCTAGTACCACCTGTCTGCCAAGGGACAGGATACCATTAATATCAGGCGATGTCGACGGGAGCACAGAAACTCGGCCGAGAGCGTCCACGACGATGTAACGGTGAGGTTCATTCCCATCGTCTTCATCTTCACTGCTGATGTTGGCAGCAGATTTGAATATGACGAGCTCAAGGCTAAAGGACCTGATCATGCTGCTACTGGTGACAGCCAGCTCTACTATATCGTCCTCCGGCGTGATGAAGTGTGGGTTTGGATGAGGATGGGAAAGTGCGCGTTTGTGCCAGCCTTGAAGGTGAGTTGACTCGGAAGACACTGATGGCACCCATACGTCCTGTACAGGTGAACTGTCCCCTGGAGGTGAAAAGTAGGTGCCGAATGAGTTCCTGGACCGGACGGCGAAGAGTAGGTATGCAAGAAGGCCGATGATAAGAGAAAAAATGAACAGCCTAAGAGTAACGGCCATTGCTTTCGATATTTGCTGGGGGTAGGAGGGTATGGACCAGAGCTAAAGCTCCAAGTATGAGACTGACGCTGAGCACTCGAGATCTCGTTGAGAGTACAAGAAATGATGCCAGCGGTGCCTAAGATTCGGAAAACGCCGAGCGCAATATGGCTTTTTCGGCCTTCAAAGCGACTCGTGGACCGGTTTCGGCGCTCAAGCACTCAAGACTAGCTTGATATGCTTAGCAGCGCCCACTTTATGGCGACAAAATAATACAGTAGCACTGAAATCAACTAGACTGTAATTTTGAAAAATGTGAAGATATTAGTATAACTTGGCTATTCCTGCCAAGGTGACGGACAGAGGGGAAGTTATCGAGAATGACACCATGGCTCCCACCACTGACATAACTATGTAAATCTAAACCCTCCAGCGAGCCCCATTACGTTCTCAGGGTCTACTTTCTTTTTAATCGCTTTCAGCATCGGTAGATTCTTGCCGTACATCTGCTCAAGGGGCGTATTGGACGGTGCGTAGTTGGGATACAGCGAAGCAAACTGAGCAGCTTGTTTACCGATGGATTCGCTCGTGGCTACTTGGCGTATCGCAACTTGGGCTTCGGTCATTGCGGTGTTGAAGTCGTTATCGAAAGCTTGTGAAACCCAAGCATAGTTAATGAAGAAGGGAGAAAACGCGTGGACGCGGTCAGGTGGGTATGCTGTACCAGTCAGACCGTGGCTGAGGAAACCGGGTGTGAAAGACTCTATGCTATGAGATACAACAACAGCCGATTTCTTGGCGAGTGCCATTCCCTGAATCTGTTCCATATTCTTGTGAGCTCGTTAGAATGAGGCAGCAATAGTGCAAGTACCATTGTCTGGTTAATGATAACATCGATGACAGCGGGTGTATATTCGACAATGGGAACAGTCGAGAAGGAATTCCTAAAGATAAATTAAATAACTACGACATGAGGCTAGTGCGGAATAACATACCGAATGCCAGTGGTTGTACCAATGGGGATGGATTTGATCAGAGATACAAGACTACGAGATGAAAGATCCTTCTTCGACGCTTGTATTTTCAAGAATGAGTCGAAAAAGCCGCGTGGTGGGTTCGGTGCATCATAGAATAGTACTTGCACAACGAGGAGCTGTTCATACATGAGCGTGCGCCTCCATAGCCAAAAATAATGAATAACGTACTTGACCCTGGGTAAAGGCGACTGTGGTTATTATGCTCGCTTTCGGGTCTTTATTATTTTTGAGGAATGCTGTAGCCGCAGTTCTGACAGCCGGAAGAGCCTTTTGGTCATAAATGAGGATGCCACCCCAGACAGCTGTTTGCGGGAATGCTTTCATAGTGAACTCGGTAACAATGCCCTACACAAAATTCAACAACGGCTGTTAAGGACGATATTCCGATCACTGACAAAATTGTTGAGGCCGCCCTTGAGACCAAAGAACAGGTCCGGACGTGACTTTTCTGTTACAGTGACAATTTCGCCGGTCGGTTGAACTAGACTATACTTGATTATAGTGTCGATGGCGAGCCCATATTGGTTTGTTTTGAATGAATAACCTTTATGTTATGGGATGTTAGGAGAGAAAGAGGAGGGCATGACTGCTGATTACCTCCACCGAGTAAGAAGCCGCCTGCACCAATTCCCGACGCTCTGGCACCCAGAACACTGACTTTGTGAGGCGCCAAAGCCGAGTAGACATCATCCCAGATAAGGCCAGCTCCAATAATGGCCGTATTGGTCTTGCTATCATACTTAACGGTGGAGAATCGATTCAGTGAGATGAGCACGCCCACGGTCGAACTGAAACCAGGATTTGGGGAGTGCCCGCCGCTCTTGATCTGTGTCAAAATGTAGGTAAGTATTCATCCCGCCTATAAATTCTGCAAAGAACATACAGCAAATTTAGCCTTTTTGGCGCCCAGAATTTTGAGCTACAAGAACAATTGCGTTTCATTGAAGAACAGATTGATGTATAACCCTTACTGTAGCTGAAACGTCTTGAGAGGTAGCAGGCTCTACTACGCATGCGGCCTGTTGTACGTTCGTCGTCGACCATGCGGTAATGTCTTTTAAATACTGGGAATTGCTCTCTGAAGATAAAATGAGAAGAGAGAACTGGACCAGAGACAGAAAACTTACTCCCTCCGGCAGAGACAACTTGGCTCGATTTTGAGATCTTGCCCAGAATCGCCTTGCACACTGCCGCATAGTCGACTTTAGCCGATACTTCTGGAATAGCACTGCCAGCGACGAAAGTAAAGGACAGGCAAATTAGGAGAAGGCAAAGTCGAAGAGACATCTTTTGGAGCCGTAAGACGAGGCAAAAGGACTATGCTGAGTGGTACATATAGGCGCTCATGTAAACCAGCCCCTTTCTGAGGCGGGTGATTTTCGATTGAAAATACGGAGGGGCGGATCGTCACGGTCCGCCTCCTAATGTCGCGAGTTAATGGAGTTGAGGCCGCTGAGAGAGAAGCGTGTGTTTGAGCGGGAAAAACGATCGAAGCATCGGGATCGGAAGCGCCGCTTAGGAGACACAGATTCCCGCCTCCCTTTCACAACGCTAGAAAGTTTTGAGGCATTTGTTCCTACTCGTTCCCCTTTGTTCTTGGCACGGACAACTCGGAACTCGACGGTTCTCATGGAATATGTATTCATTCTGGACTCGGGGATTGACCGGTGATGCATTGATGCATACTAATCGTAGTTACGTTGAGGCAGCGCTTGATAGGTGTGCAATAAAACCGAAACCGCATCCAATCATGTTCTTCATCGAGTCTCGGTGTCAATAACGGTCGGCATTGAGTGGTAAGTCCCAAGCTAATGTCCAAAATGAGTTGATTGACGCGTCGCAAGGACGTGTAGGATTGTCCGACGACAGGTCCGCGCGGTTTCCCCTGTTCCGTTGAAGTCAAAATCTTTTTGACTCTACATGGCACTGAAATATGTTGCATCAGCGGCGCCCTTCTAGTTCAGAACACGACGCACGTTGAAAGCATCTCTAGCTCATGGACCTTTCTAATGGTGAGGATATCCTCTTCATTCTCTCCATTCCGAATCATATCCCTGGCTTTATAAAAGAAAGGAGCAAACCGCGTGGTAATTACGTCCGCGTCGCAGAATAGAGGCAAATATTCATGGAATGATGTAATGTGCATTAGCTCATCGGAAGATGCCGAGAAGCACAGCCAATAAAATGGCCCGTATATTTGATCCTCCGAACAGAGAAATTTCACAGTTCACGCGAACAAGTTCCTCTGGTACGTACAGTGAAGGATACTGACCACATTCTTGGCCCAAACCCACTTTTCGCCAATTTGTGCTAGGCGCTACTCTTATGCCTCATTGGCAAGCCGGGTCGGCCCATCGGAAGTGCATCACATGACTCTTAGTATTGAATGTCGCCATCTCTACACCATTCATTGCTTAATAATTTAAGTTTACAAACGGGTGAAGCAGGGTAAAACCCCCTTTTTAAAAACAGCAATGGACGTCTGGCCAGTTGAACTGTTCTCGTACATCTTTGAACTGGCATGTACGGACGACGGGCGGACGGCGCGCGCACTGTCATTGACGTCTAAACAAGTCCGCGAAATTTCGCGCGGATATCTATACCAATCACTCGTCCTTACGAGACCAGCACAGTTGGCGACATTGCTAGAAAGATCGGAAAACGTGCCTTGTCATTTACGTCGCATCAAGCACCTCTTCCTCGCTCTCAGACACTCGGACTCTACGACTGGCTCACTGCATTCCGAAAGCACCTGTCCTTTGGAAGCTCCAAGTGTCATCAAAGTACTCCACCTTGCCGCTCCCACACTCGAATCACTCTCCTTCGCAGCAACATGTCCGCTCACAGGCACATCTCTTCTATCATACCTCTTCCGGATCCCGTTCCCTTTCCTAGCCGAACTCTCACTAGCAGGCTTATACCCCTTTTCTTTCCAAACCAATAACTTTCCAAACCTTCGCTATCTACACTTCGCGGCGGGGAACAGGAACCCCTGTGGTCTTTTAAAATTTGGAGCTCTCGATAGGGCGTTTCCAAAACTGACACATCTTCGTGTGTCTGGTCTTTCGAGAGCGGCGACGTTTATGGACGAACTGGAATGCGCATTGGACAAGAGAAGTCGTCGTAGTCGTCGTCGGCCTTCGGGCGAGCCGTCCGAGCCGGAATTTGAGACGTGGTCGGTAATTCAAGACGAAATTATTAACCTTCCCCCACGTCTCGAAACGATTTACGTCCAGCCCAAGGCTTCGATTTCGCCTGCTATATCTAGACCATCTTCTCGTCGATCTTCGTCTTCTCGTCTGATGAAGATGGATTCAACAATTACAGATGACGATGCTGTTCTTCGGCCTACTATCGATGTTCTGATGTCGGCCGATCCTAGGCAACAGAGTATGATGGATCGTTTGATGCGGCTTGAAGAGCAATTTGGGACCGCCATCGCTGGCTCTCGTAGTGGTCGTGCTCGTGATGTGCCGGTACATCTGACCGTTGTGGATGAAAGTGAGCAACAGGAGGATGTGGTCTTGGGACTTTTACATGATTGGTTGGTCCGGTTGGATGGTAGAGACGGACCGTGGTTTTGAGTAGTGATTCATTAAGTTATACGTGGTCCTGGTAATATATGAATTGTTGAGTACTGTCCTGCTTCGGGACCTTCATTTATTCACTACACAAATACAAAGGACTTTCTGCTTTTTAGCCCACAAAGTCATTGGCTCCATAAGAGCAGGCCAAAGGTGACCCCTTTCACACTTCACCTGCAATCTATGCAGCTGGACAGAGAGATGAGTGACACACCGCCTTCGCTGGACAAATTCCACTTCACCGTTCACGGCAGAAGTGAATCCGAGTCAGTCACATGTCTGGCGGTCCCAGCTAGCGAAATAAAGAAAGGCCTCTAACACCGCTGCTCCTTCTGACTCCTGAGAGCTCGGAGACGCTCCGATTGAGGACCTGGCTGAAGAGACGAAAGCATGGTTCAATAGTACCCAGTAGCTTCAGAAAAGTAGAAACATGAATCAGTCATTCCTTGTAGCATAAAAAATATTCCTTTAAACACGTTCTCCATCTAAAATCTCACGGTGAAACTTCTTGAAGGCCAAAGCGAGGCAGAAGTAATTCACATTTGCCTCTCTCATGCCAGCCATCTGCCCTTCTGAGCAGCAGTTCCAGGGTTGGAGCCAAGTATGACCTCTTCCTAAGAACGAGCCTCGGAGCAATTGCGACAGCTGAGAACACAATTGCCATCCACAAAGAGAGTGTGATGAATGTGTGATCTTGAGGTGGCGGAGCATCTTGCTTTTTCATTGAGATGCAGTGAGAGCGCGCCGAGAATGTGGCCGCAACTGGTGGCCCGGAAGTTGCCTGATCGTGAGAGTCAGCTCGGTTGTACCCGACTGAAATTCCCAGGCATCGTTTCATGGCACAATTGTGCCATGGGGAGTGACCTTCCCTTCGGCAAGGTGATCACCGCCACCTCTAGGTGGTCGATTCCCATCCAGCTTAAGCTTGAAGACACTCTATCCGCATGTCTACAGCTACACAAGACAATGCTAACTCGATTTCGAGTGAGGAAATTGCCGATAACAGATCCCACCTCATGAACGCTGGCAATCCTGGTTTTTTTCAGAATGCTCATAACTTCGGTATCAGTGGTACCTCACATATCTTCAACATCGGAAATAGTGCTGCCAATCTTTTTGTTGTCTTTTGATTAATTGACTGATCAGAATTCTAGACTCGGATATGCCATTCCTAAAGGAGTTCACTTCATTCGTCGCCCTTCACGACTCCTCTGCACAAGATCCTGACCGCATATGCATCCCCGGTACACGTCAACACGTTATAGAAGCCATCCAACGTTGGTTTGACGACCCCAGTGCAGAGCGCATCTTCTGGTTGCATGGCCCTGTCGGCGCAGGAAAATCTGCGATTGCACAAACAGTAGCCCGTCCATATGGGCGAGATAAGGTGGCGGCTACCTTCTTTTTCTTTCGGTCTGACCCTAGTCATAACGACGGGAATCGTCTTTTCACAACGCTTGCCTGGCAGCTTGCAATCTCAATCCCAACTATCAAAGACCATATTTCCCATATGTTAAATAAACGCCCCGATCTACCGACAAAAAACGTAGAAACTCAATTTGAAGAACTAATCGTTCAGCCTTTGTTGGCATTGAACAGGACGTCAGCAATGCCAAAGAACTCCGTTATCATTATCGACGGCATCGACGAATGTCGTGATGAGAGGCTCCAGCAGAGAATTCTCAAAGTCATTGGGACCGCAGTCAAGAATCCTAATTTCCCGTTACGGTTCCTCATCTCCAGCAGACCTGAGGCCCACATCGAAGAGACCATTAATCGTTTCGAACCACCCATTCTCCGCATCGATCTAGCGAGCCGTCTCCATGACGCAAACAGGGACGTTGAGCACTACCTCCGTTCTGAATTCGCTCGCATTGCAGCCGAGCGAGGCCTTGATCCCATGATATGGCCTGGCCAGGACATAGTGCAACGTCTTGTGTTCATGTCTGCTGGGCAGTTTTTATATGCGACCGATGTTATTAGACTCGTCGGTGATGCGGATAACGACGCCCTAACTCAGCTTGACATAATTTTTGGGCCGAAGCCGCCGCACACGACGTCGCCTTTTGCAAGATTAGATCAAGCATATCTGGAAATCCTGCAGCGCCAACCGGATCAGGATTTCCTAAAGACCTTCCTTGTTCTATTGGTTGATTGCTGCTCAACTTCGAGGGATAACCCGAGGGACGATGATGCAATGCTCATGGGCATCTCTAGAGTCGATTTGGGAAGGAAGCTACGTCGAATGCGTTCCATCCTCAAATTCGAGCCTTATATCGATGTTCATTACCCGTCATTTGTCGAGTTTCTGCAAGACCCGTCAAGATCAGGTCAATATCATGTCAGCACGAGCGCCGGAACAAGACGAAAGCTAGAATCGATGACGAAGTTATTGATTGGGCACGCTGCTAGGTTGATCAAACAACCAGATTTGTAGGTTGGCGTCATCGTTCATCAATGCGCGGTCCTTAATACAACTCTGCAGTCACGGAAGCGATCACTTCGCTCCTGAATTTGGCAAGCAAATCAACCGTAACCTACAAGCAATCGAATTAGACATCGAAGATCGAGAGCAAATACTTCGCCCTCTCTTGGATGTTCTGGACAAGTTACTACTCCCGTCAAACATTGGTTTCCTAAAGGATGGATACTGTCAACAGTGCCGGTTTTTCCAAACCACGTATGATATCTTGACGCATCTCAAATCGTTGCGGGAAAGGGAGGATCCAGACGTTGAGAAATGCCTCAAATCATTGGAGGAGATTATACAGTATGGTGATGGTGGGCAACAAGACTTCGACATGAATTTTGGTCGTGTTTTTAGCTCGGCTGCCATAGTCGGGTTCTTGATGGCGATACTGGCTCATCAGAGATAAGTGCGTGCGAAATTCTTGTTTATCGTCTTTTTACATAAGGAAGACACATGCGGGTTTAGTTACAATGAACATTATACTCGTGATCAAAATGGGAGGGAAGGGGGTAAGCAACGGTTGCAGCGCTGACTGACAGCTACAAAGTGTAATTTGATACTTGTCACTAACTGTGACTAATTTTTCTTGAGTGTGACGCTTCGCCCGGAGCAAAAATTTCGATTAGAGGTCGTATAGACAGTCATATGGACAGTAAGAAATCGCTAGTCTTAACCAAGAAGGGATGAAGGAAAGGATGAAACAAAGGATATCTGATGATGGAGCGATCAACGTATGACATATAGCACATCAGAAAAGGGATGAGAGACCCAACGACAATGAACAAAAGCATGATCAGGAAGTATCGTACGAAGAAAACGCACAGAGAAGGAACCAAAGAAACGATTAAATAATCCCAGAAATCCAGACTGAGCCAGAAGGAGGTCGTCCATAGCAAGAGAATAACGAAAATATGGGCGTGGACGTGGAAAGTAGCCAGTAGAGTCGGATTAGCTGATCGTCTGAAAAAATTACGAGGAAATTCGAGAGCCATGTTTCGAATTCGTTCTGCTTGATTCTTGTCATCATCCCTGTATAGATCAACTCTGATCAGTACTAAGAAGATTCGTTTGATTCGAAGCTTACTGGAGCTGGCTACGGTAACTTCGGAAAGCGTATTTGAGCACGAATCGGCTCCGCAAGAAGAGGTACCTTCGTAAAGCAAACGGATAGGCAATACAGTGGCATTGGGACCGGCTCTGATGCTGGAGAAATTCAAAAAACGATCGATGATATACGCGAATGTATTTTCCGGGGTTTATGACGAGAATTGAATGTGTCTTCTGGAGTATCCGCTCCAGTTCACCCTTCTCGAGAACCAACAGGCTCTCGATAATGAGGAATGATTCTGGTATAGTCGCTAATGGCGCGTTCTCCCACAGAACGACCAATATCGCAAATACATCTTTCAAGGTTGCTAGGTCTGTTTTCGCATTGACGCCAGGTTCGGCTCGCATAGCTCTCTTTGCTTTGTCGAGGATAGCGCTGTACAATTTGTCCAAGTCCGGCGATGGGAGGGCGCTAGATTGCGCCATCTTGAGAACCGCATCTAGAGAAAAGCCGGATTTGTCTAGAAGGTTAACAATGATGGACGCGTAGAGGAAGTGGCCACATGATTTTTTGACAAGTTCGTCAATCGCCTCCGACTTGATTGGGTCCGGTGAGCGAATTTCCTGAAATTTGTCTGTAAGATATTTCTTGACGTCTTCTTTGGATTCTTCAGACAACCCGATCTTAATGCGGGAGATCACTTTATGGTGGCGAACTTTATCGAGTTCGTCGTCAATTTCATTAGACGAACGACCTTTATCGACACCAAGCTGTATCGGCTGCAATAGCATCCAGGCATCCGACGGCACCATTGTAGGGCGTCTGGGTCTCCACTGTCGTAAAGAGCTGAGTCGATCCTTGGCCGTTGATAAATATGGCCCCATCTCGATCCATAATTGGTCTCGCAGACTGAGCGATGGTTGCTCTGGTGCAGAATCGGTTGGATTTTCGGACTGGCCCGTATTGGGAGGGCGGACAGCAGGGGAGCTCTGCGAGATATCGGAGCCAGGAGAGCTCTTAGCCTGAGGCGCTTGAGGCGCCTGAGGTTTGGCTGTGGCATAATCACGATCGGTTGTTTCCAATATGTTGCGGATACGGCGTTCCGGCCGACTGCAAATAAGAAAACGGAGCGGCAGATCTCCCTTTGCACCTGCGCGTTCTAGAATGTTCAGAAATTCTACTTGCATGTTTTCATCAACACACTCGTCAACTCCATCGATGACCATGAGCAGAGGAGACGTCTCCGTCGAATTCGAGGTGCGTTTCTTCAATGGCTGAACGATGAGTCGATCGAATTGGTGCTGAAGCTCCCTCTTCATAAGCGAAGGGTCGTGTTTCAGAGCGGCCACGATATACTTTTCTGTCTCGGGAACGTTCTTAGCTAACTGCCATGCTAGAGTAGCAAATAGCTTGGCAGCGCTTTTGTCAGAACACGTGGAAAAGAAGAAGGTGCCAACGACCCGAATTTGGTTCGCAGGCAACGTAGATATCGTCTTGGCTATGGTAGATTTCCCAACTCCAGCTGGCCCATGGAGCCAGAGTAATGGCGATCCCGCCGGATCCAACATCCACTCTCTGATAGACTTGCAAGAGGTTTCGCGTGTGCCGGGATGGCAGTTGGTTGGTGCACCCTCGGAATAGTGTAGAGCGTCATCCGATATGGTAGGATATAGCAGCTTATCGAGTTCGTTTCCATCCTCCTTCATGACTTGGTTGATTTGGATATGCGAGCCGTCACCACCGGCAACGATGTTTCCATTCCCATGGCCGATGTAGCCATTGTTTTGGTCATTTTTATCCCCCTGGTGAATGTTGGACGGCCCGGGTGGAGAGGACTGCGGGTTCGACAAGCGGGAGGATGGGGGGTAAGTGGGAGACATGAGGACGACAGCGCAACACGTGCCTGCATCCTGTCCATGTCCTTGTACTTATTTGGTTCGGCGAGCGCCTAGACCTGTCAAAAGGTTTGATGGGAACATACCTGAAAGATGGAATGCGGGCTTAGCATGGTTTCTTGAGCACTCTGACGGTGTTCGATTGATACCACGGCGTGCAGTTCAAATTATTGAGAGTAAATGCCTTGGAAATGGATGCCAATCATTGTAAACGGGGTGGGTTGTATGAAGACTACCGCAGACGATGATTCTAAGGCTGTGTTGAATCGAGATTTTCAATGAACATCCAGAACCGGCGTTTTACAGCCGCACACTGCATCGCAAATGGATTTTCCTTTTAGAGAACACATAAACAAGCGACAACAACGTGTCGGCATTTCGGGATGTCACGCTTTCCTATTGTTTGGTACGTATTATTTTCTATTTTCATTTCTATTTTTTCTGTTCGCAATGCACTCAAGGAAAGACAATACTCCGAGTAGCTGAGGTGATAAACATCAACAAGCGTACTCACTATATTTGCGCCTGCAGAGTGCCCTCTCGCATTCAAATTCACATAGGAACACACCATCTCATCTGCAGGTGTCGCGGATTGTATCGAATTCAGTTCCGTCATTACAACTTAAGGTCTTCGCTTTTAAGCCAGTTCAAGCCCCGACTCCGGAATTGGTGGGAAAAGTGGAAATGGATGTCTTCCGCCTCTCAAGCTCAAGCTCGCACTCTGAAATTAGATCTCGTACAAATCCTATCGCGTTCTTGTTGTTAATGTGGCCCAGTAGTTGCAAGGTACGAATCAAACCTGCGAGGGTGGTGGTATCCACTACTAGTATTGGCATTGACGATATGCTTCACATTATAATAGCTGCTCGTCCGAGGAAATGACAACGCGTCAAAATCGTCCAATCGTCTTCGTCTTTGTGCTCCGGGTGTCTTGTCCTCTCGCTCCCCACCACACCGCTTCCCCTCGTTCCCCTCCTAGTGGCCGCTGGCGCTCGTTACTCCCCCTCTCCCGCGGAACACGAGAGAAAAACAATATGTCTTTCCACTACTCATCGTATATTCTGAGTTGATGCGTTCCGTTGGGAACTTCACACCCTGCACGGGCATGCAGGGACGACGGATGAGTGTGTCGTCTTCTCTATCTTCTTTGTCTTCACTTTCTCTATCTCCTTCGCCTGATATGGTCATCCCAGTCGTGGGTGCGAGCGTATCTCCAACCTAGCATCCCCAAACGAAGCAGAAAAGCGCCAAGTGGGGAATAACACAACAACGGCAACAGCTTCTTATTTATATCGGTAAACGACCGACTGCTCGCGCTCGTGCTCGTGCCTGTGTTAGGAGGAGGTACGTCTGAGAGATCGACTTTCGCTGATGGTGGTGATGTTGTTGTTTTTGCCAACAGCACTTTCCCTCCTCCAGCTCATCCTCCACCCACAGTGACCACTTCCACCTGACAAACTAGCAACAAAAACGTGGAGCGAACGTACATCGGTACGATGAAAATATCACCTATCGGGGTCAAGAAGGATCGGTATACGAGTAAATTGAGGGCTGGGCAATGTGGGACTCGCATAGAGCTCTGAGCCTCTGGCTGAAGAGGGAAGGAAGAAGATCATTGTTCGACATGGTCTTGAAGGCGTCACGAGGAGGATAGGGTTAGCAAATCATGTGCGAGCTCTTGACATATTAGACACAATAGAAAATTGAGTGAGTTAGAAGTTTTTGAGGTTGCAATCACCCATAATGTCAATATTCTACATACAGGATTGTAGAGTACATATGCGGAGTCTAACGAGACGAGGGTCCGTCAAGGGTCATGTTAATACATGATTGCAGGTACATCAGGAAAATGCAAAAATGCTTTTATGCACTTTTTGCACTTTTTTGTACTTTTTTAAAGCTGAAAAGTACAGTGCAACAAAAGCATTGCCTACTTGTGAAAAGTTGAGTCCACTGCTTTTTTTGTGCTTTTTCTACTTTTTCGGTACTTTTTCGGTACTTTTTCCAAAACCTCAGGTTTTTTTCCCCAAATTTTCTACTTTTTTTGTGCTTTTTCTACTTTTTTGTGCTTTTCTATGCTTTTTGTGTGATTTACTTGTCAGAAAATGCCCTGCTTTTGAGGCTGGCCCAAAAAGTAGTTTCACAAGTAAGTGCCTTACCTTTTTTGTGCTTTGTTTGTGTTTCATGCAAAAAAGTTGGAAAAGTACAAAAAAGCATGAAAAAGTATGAAAAAGCATTTTTGCATTTTCCTGATGTAGGTCTGAGACAGGGGCGCAGGCTTGAGACAGATTCCCCTCGGATAAGGACTTTTCCTTCCATCATATGCACCAGGGCTCTAAAATGACACGTTCGCAGTGCAATACACGAGTATAATATCAAATGCTACATAGAAATCGTAACGAAAAAAAGACAATAAGCAATATGTATGAGATAATGAGTTGCCTCATCAAGAGAAACAATAGCAAGTAAAAGGAAAGATGAATGTAAACCGGGGCGGCTGTCACAGTCGCTAAGCGTCGTCCCTATGGAGAAAACTGAAATATCCAAATACATGAACGAAATCTCGTACGCAACTATCTTTGATGAGCCAGAATGGCCACCAAAACCCCGACGATGGTACCCCAGCCAAAAACGACATGGCCAAAGTTCATATCGAAATCTTGTTGCCTAGAATCACCATACTGTATGATTTCCTGCAAGGATTTGAGGCATTTTTCAACGTCTGGATCTTCCCTTTCCCGCAACGATTTGAATTGCGTCAAGATGTCATGGGTGAGTTGGAAAAACCGGCACTGTTGACAATATGCGGCCTTTAAGGAATCCAACTTTGAAGGTCTTAATAACTTCTCCAGAGCGTTCAGGAAAGGGCGAAGTGTTTGCTCCCAATCTTTGATGTCCAACTTGATCGCTTGTGGGTTACGGTTGATCAAGTTGACAAATCCATAAGCGAGGTGATCAGTTCCGTGACTACAGAATCATATTGAGCGTTGATAAACGATGACGCAAACCTACAAATCTGGTTGTTCGGTCAACCTAGCAGCGCGCCCGATCAATAGCTTTGTCATCGTCGCGATCTGCACAATTCTAAGACGGGGGTCTGTGCAGCGCATCTGGTCTGTGAGGTAGTTGGAAAACGATTTGTGGTAGATCCTGGGTACATCGTCATCACCAAGTGCAATGACCGATTGGAGCTTCTCAAGCACCGCGTGTATGTCCTCAACATCCATGTTGATAAGGTGAGCCAGTGTGGAGACAGGAAGAGGAGGTTGAATGGATATAATAGCACCAACGACTGATTTGTAACCACTGATTATGGCATCGTTGTCACAGTTCGCAGGTACAACATTCCGAAGTATGACGGTGTAGAAATGATCGAGATCCTTGAAGGGTATGTGACCCTGAGCGAAGGCGTGAAGCAGCCTTTGCATCTGAGCCGCAGGATCAGATAACATTTGGTTCAAAATGTAAAGTACGGATGCCGAAGCGATAATGAAGAGTCTTCCTGCAGCGCGAACAAGAGAGTCTATCTCCTCGTCACTGGCACACCATTGTTGCCTGGGATTCCGAAATCGGGCTCGTACTTGTTCCAGAGAGAGGCAGTGTTGGAGGTAAAGCCGG
>KN818358.1:0-12193 GCA_000827485.1 Amanita muscaria Koide BX008
CCCAATACTGAGGTCGTTGCCGACGTTGCACCCAAGGAAAGATGGAATCTTGATATCATGGAGCCGGAGGGTGAAGCAAGGTTGAGAGAGATTGTCGGCGATATCAAAGCGATGGTCGCCAATCTTAACTAGAATTAATTGTATGTTTTTTGCTCTCTCTCTCTTTGCTGGTGTCGTTGCAGTGTCGGGAATTGTATTTTTATGTTGTTACCCCCATCAAATAGAGAATGAGCTTGGACAGGTGGCAGCCAGGGCCTTGAGAAAGCCGCTTAGCATGGAAGAAGCTGAATGGTCTCGGAATGGTTTCGGAAAGGACAATTCTACCGACAAGCGGTTGAATGCGACTGAGGTCCCTTGAGCTCTATCATGGTGACAATAGTGCCAAGGTCTGTTCTGCATTCTATCTGAGTCGTATGACGGGGGTTTGAACTTTGATTTCACTGCAATCGGTAGTTGGCTTACGCCATCGGAGCCAATGCATTGCCACCGGGTACAGACGCTGAAAGTTTCGTAGAGCATGCACTACGTTGATGACGAAGTGCATTGGAACGCTGAACGCGACAGCTTCAAGTTGGTTGACTGCGTGAAGCCGTTGCTTTTGCAAGCACTGCAGTACACTGAGAGCAGTGTGAGTATGGTCAGAGTCGGTGTGTCCTATCGATTCTCGTCCTCCAGTGCTTGAAACATATGATTTAGCATGGGCAATTGTTGTCAATGAACCAGTCAACATTCAGCATTCAAGAACGTTCAACCCTGGGCCCTTATGGAGCCAGGATGTTTCATAGGACGGTCGTCACAGTCCTTGTTTACCATGACCCTTTTTTTTCGCAGTGCAAAGGATTCTTCGATGTTTCAAGCTGTGTCACCACGACGATTCTATGACTATCCTGTTTACAGCAGCAAAACTCACGCAAATGAGCCAACATCGATAAGGCGATGCACGGCAATTATTTTGTCAGACTACTTCGACCAGCGTGCTAGAACAGTGCCAAGTTAGAACAAAGGCGTGCTCAAATTCAGAAAGTTGAAAAAATGACCATTTTTGGTATAGTGGTAACATATCTTTTGTTGGCATTCGGTAAGTCTTTGACGGTTCTAGTCCGTTTTAGATATGCTATTACCGCCGATGACTTAGGATAAGCGGACTGCGCGGACATGAAAACTTACATCATGCTGATTCAGTTATTCAATTCAAACGATTCGGGCTCTCACTTTACAAACTGAATAAACAAGGCTATGATGCCCTGTGCCAAGCAGCGCATCGGTGGACGCCCATTTATAGACGAGCGCTCACTTCTAGCGTTAAAATCTTCGATAGGGATAAATGAAGAATCTTTTGCGCCACCTCATGGAAACAAAGATAGCATGAACAGCCTGAGTGGGCTGTATTACTGTTTACATGGATACCTGGAATTGTATTTACTGAGTCCTGACATGCGGCTAGTAACCTCCAAGTAAAACGCGTCAGGCCAACTGAGCGCACCACTGCATCGGATCACGCTGTTCGTCAACTAGCAGAGGACCAGGATTAGTGTCAATCGTCAAAGGGTTTGTTCGATTGAAGGGGTTTTCTTTCTTAGCGACGACAATGAAAAAGATCTGAATTATTGTCTGGACTTGCGTTCTTCCTGGTAGGCGAACAGGTAGACCTGCCTAATGAGCTGTCCCGAGGAGATGTAGTAGGGCCTCTGGAAGTGGGAGAAGGTGACTTGGCTGGTACGGTGACAGCCGTTATCGGTGCGAGACTAGGCGACGTTGGAGGTGTTGTAGTGTTTGCGCTGACTGTAGAACGCTTCCGAGTAGGGGTCTGCAGTAACGCGACAGGTTTGGGCTCCGCAGCTTCTTCCACTGGTGCCTTTGCCTCCTTTGCTTCGGATTCTGCTGCAGGTGAAAATTGCAGGCAATGGTGGCGCCAGTGAATACTGCAGGGGCGCAAGTTCCACAACTTCGGTATCCTTGAGATCTTTGGGTTCTTCCGCATTGGACCGAGATCCCAAACTCGGGCTCGCTGTTTTTTCCCATCCTGATACTGTCGCTGCCGGTGACGTCGTCATACTCTTCTCCCTCCTGTGCCGTCCAACAGGACCTATCCACCTCACGCTCCTAATAAACACAGTCCCAGCATTTTCCTCTTTCTCGCCCTCTTGCTCGTCTTCATCTTCAACAGCGATATCTTCCTGTCTCGATCACGGTGTCACCTGCGACGGCGGCGGATGTGGCATCTCGATATTCTGATCTTGAAGCACCTCTGCTCTCCAATCCTCATTCTTCTGTGAAACATCACCATACGATACGTGTCTTAGCTGACCAGAAACTCACTTGAAGAACTGTTTGAACTATCAGACGCATCTCCATGGTTACCGCCCAAACGAAATCATGTTCTAACTTGGACGAGTCCCGCACTCTTCCGTCTTTGTATTCGGTGCTTTACAGAGATGGTTGTGACTCTGTCTCTGGGAGGCTGCTAGAATATTGTCAGGTGCGAGTGAGATACGAGATGCTCAGTAGCTGAGGCTCGGTTGTGCAAATTTGGGCAAAAGCCGCTTTCCTGCCCGGCAAGGTGCCTGATTCTGGGGGTGAGAGGGCAAGAAAGCCCGTGACGTGGCACGCCTAGTGCTGGAATCAGTCACGACCTGCATGGACTTTGGAGGTGCAGGTGGCGCAAACAGGGAGCGGTGGGTGGGGAAAACAAAAGAATCGATGGCAGACGACGAGACGAGTGGGAGCACAGTCAAAGGGTGTGACCACTGTCTGTGACTGTGACGCACTAATACGCCTCTGCGCTAGAGCACCAATTTGAGCGACTTGAGTAGAGGGCACGAATCCCGTAGCGAACGTGGGCGGAGGGAGGGGCCAATACTTGAATCCCTCTGGTCGCATTCCCTTGTCTAGACCTGAGATCCGTCTCTCGAAAGCCTGTCGTACTTCCTCCTCTAACAGATATCTGTCTTTCTTCCTCGCGGATGGTATTGGTGATACGAGCTATGGCGAGAATGGTTGCGGGAGGAATTGGAGGAGTAAGCGTATGTCCCACCGCCGATTCCACAGAAGCTAAAGCCCCAAACGTAGTGGTAAACATGTTAGATACCCGAAATTTTTTGCTCGCGATGGTGATGTAGTCTGGAGGATGCGTCATGAGATAGTGCTGTTGATGGAAGAAAGCTTAGAGAAGTTGTAGGTCTTGCGAGTGTTCGTGGATCTTTAAACTGTCACACAAGGAAACAATTATGCATTTAGGAAATAGGACTTCAAGAGAAAGAGAAGAGTCACCTGGAAGAGAGAGAGGAGTGGTACAAGTCACTCGCTGTCTCGGCCACGGACGCCGCAGAGACCTTATCCCAGTGTCGATGAGCACTGGTCCTTCGGCCTTTATGCCTAACGCTGCGGACGTGAATTATGTAGCTGCGACACCGTCGAGCAAAAGCCTGAGATGCCCTGCGTCGTCGAATCCATCTCCTACCCTTTCTTCCAGAACGAAATGATCAGCCTTGTTAAGCCATATTGGGAGCGTGAAGATGTGGAGAGCGAGCATAAGCCAAACACCCTGGTTCTCCAGATGGTCAAGACGCTCCTATGGGTAAGCCGTTATAACATGATTAACACAACCCTATGAAGCTGTAGCGGGCTTGAATAAAGTGGGGAAAAATTGGGGCGCCTTCGTCTCTTCCCCCTCCTCCTCCGCCTGCGGCTGCTACCACCCCTGGATGAAGAGGTGCGAGAAGCGTTGGAACACTGTACGGAGTCTCCAACGACAGTGATTGCATAACAGAAAGACGGAAGAGAAAGGCAAGCGAGGGCAAGGTTCAGGATGTATGTCCCTGCCAAGGCACGGGTGGTAGTAGAGTATGGGTCGTGGATGTTAAGGATGGGCCGAAGTCACCGAGTTGAGGGAATTGACCTGTCCGACTGGATAACCACGTCTTGAACTTCCAAAGTCTTGTCTTCTTCGTCTTTATCCATAAATCAAAACTCTTCTTCGTCAGCCTGCAAGATCACCAGAAAGCGGGTGTCTAGCAGTTGAACGGGCTGCATGGATCAAAAGTTCCTAGTGAGTTCCTTCGTGGGTGAACCAGCAGACTGATCTCCCTGCCCCGTCCTATTTTGTCATTTTTGTCCTCAAAATCATCGTCCTAAGTATCTGTGGGGACCGAAAACCGGCCATTTGGCAGGCGTCGAAGGACCGTGTTCAGTCCAATCCGACAAATTAGAAGCGGTTAACACATTGGGTTTATTGTCGTTAGGACCAGGCGAAGTGTTCACTGGAGTGTTCGTTTCCGTGTCCCAGTCAGCAGTGTACCTGGAATAAGTAGTCGACATACATGTTTCTTGAACAATACCATCGTCAATGTTCTGATTTTTCCTTTTTTCGAGGTGGAGAGTTGGGGTTGAACTTGAAACCGTCTTCCCATTCTTCTATTATCGTAGCGAGAACCAATAATGCGGTAGACAAGCGACGTTTCCAGCATATGTTAATTGTTATAGTAAGCAGGCGCACGAGTAGGTGTTTTCTTTTAGCTCGAGTTTGGAACGACGTTATGCTGGACATACCCTTGACGGTCATTCATATTGTGCCATCCATCCAGTCGTCAGTCGTAGAAAGAGACGAGCCAACTTCTTCATCAGACATCTTCACTGTGCTCGTGTTTGCCGTAACAATGGTTGCCGACCATTTTAGGGTTAGGGTTTATGCATTATGACGCTTCTAACTCTTCCGCACGATCTTTTTATGGAACGCTTGGCTTGCGAAAGCATGAATGCATGAAGGCTCGTCAACAGAGATCTCACCGAGATTATTAAATCTTCCTTGTTGCAGTATTTTTATGAGGCTGCCGGTGTCAATGTCATTGACAATTCCCGATCACCGCTTTACTACCCGAACGCCTCGAAGCACTCGCACAGCGGGAAGACTCGTCAAGCCGGTGTCTGAGCCGACGACTAAAAGTCGATCATGACATGATTTGACTGTTTTAGATGGGCACATGTTTACTGATACTCGGAATCGGCGGTGCTGATACTTAGATCAGTCCTTGGATACAGCCCTTGGACGTTGTCCTTTATCTCCAAGCGACATGGATTCCAAAACTAGATCTGCTTCTGCGAGCTGTCCACTTCAAGGAACCGCCGAGACTCTGGCCCTCCAGGCACCTCTTCCTGATGACGACAACACCGTGACCTCTTTTCCTGCCATGATCTCCGAATCTCTTCCACGCGAGCTTGTGGAACGCATTCTCCTCTTTCTTGACACAGAATTCTATGCTGACATGCAGGCTCGTGAACAGAGAGTTCAACGATCTCATTCAATCTTCCACACTGTTGCAATATTCTCTGGCCTGTAAAACGGCTGGTGTTGTTAACAATCCGCAATCACCGCTTTCTTACGCCGAACGGCTCGAAGCGCTCAAGAAGCGGGAAGCCGCTTGGCGAAAGCTAAAGCCCGTGTTCAAGATGACGATTGATGGCATTAATCAAACTTCATCGATATACTGTAGGATTTGAGATTCAAGCAGATACCGGGGATTCGTTCAAGGATCCCTGAAGGGCCGGGACTCGTTAACTTTGAATTCCTTTGACGTGTGAGTAGCGATAGCTACCCGATTGTAGGGCCAAAAGCTGAATGGTTTGTCGTCTATCCCAAGAAACATGTGCAGCGTGGTACCGCTCCAAGCATCACCACACATATCTGAGTTTACAGGATTGACGAGAATCAATGGGACCCAGCGACTCTTAGTCTACGATAGCTTCCAGAATGTTAGTATAAAACTAGACCGGCTGCAGTATAAGAAGACTCGATCGACCTTGGGAGGGAGTCGGAACAGGTCGAGACACTAAACATACCTGAGTTGGGAGCAATCCCTAGCCCTTGTCCGTTACAGAACTGTTGCAGCAATCTGGCTGAGACACAGAGTTTACCATGGTGCCAGAAGGCTGTATGGTCACTCTCAGGCTGTTCACGTAATTCAACAACGTAGATTCCGGTACGGACAAGGCTTCTGATCTTTTTGACTAACGTAGTACATGCCCTATGAAACTTTCAACCCCTGTAGTAACCGACTTTTTTGTTGCAACGAATTGCTCCGATGGCGTAAGCCAACTACCGATGCAGTGAAATTGAATTTAAACCCCCGTTATACGACTCAGATGGAATGCAGAGCAGATAAAGGTCTTGGTCGGAAGAAGGCGAAGGCGAAGGAAGAGAATCGAAGCGTCCCAAGCGGGCGTCTGGTGCTCTTGATGGGCAACAGGGCGATATTATTGGACCTTCTCCTGTTTCGTCGCCAGGACCACAGTTCCAGCAGCAACACCATCCACACCAGCATCAGCACTAACATCAGCACGTCAGATTCGCGGGCATCGAGAGACAACCAAGTCCTCTTCCTCGTGCTTTGCTTCCGCCAGAGCCAGGGCCATCGAGTGGCATCCTCGTTGAACGGAGGGGAGAGGGAGAGACCACTGCTGTTGCCAATCCAACTCTGCGGCGGACGCAAACCGGCGGGTTTGATCCGTTCTGCTCAATCTCGTGTCGCCTTCAGAAATCTTCCGCACTAACTATCACCAACGATGGCCAACGGCAGTAGCAGCAGTATACCACCACAGCCGATCCAGGATGCGGATCCTTCCGATACAAGAGGCGTCGTCGCTAGCTCCACCCATGTCCGTGGACACGCATATGCAGTCCCAGCAGTCGGATATGGAAGTAGTAAACTTAGCCGGTCTTGCAGAAACGTCCGCTTTTCGAAAGGTGATGGTGGGGGTGGAGAACATCTAGAGCTTCTGCAGGAGGCTATGGTCATTCGAGCAGGCGCGGCGGAGTAACGATGTTGGGAATTTGTTGAAAACCGTGACCCTCACTGGCGGTATTGAAGGCAGATGTGAAGAAGAAGGTGGTTGAAGGAACATTGCTCAAAACGGAAGATTTAAACGCCAAACGACTTGCCAGGATCAAAACCATAACGTTCGATGAGATAACTCAAGTCCAACTCGCCTATTCCAACCTGGCATATCGACTTCTGTAAGCTAAAGCCATGCCAGTAGCGGTCCTTGCATCCACTCTCTTTCATGTGTAATACAGTGGTTCCGTAGACTTCGATCAATATAACGCATTGACAGTTCATTATTTTAAAGTGCTTGAGCTGTGCAGTAAAGTAAGTTAGGACGAACGGCGAAGAGAGAGAACCTAACAGCACAGGAAGCGTGCTGCAGACAGCCTCAATTATCAACGCAACTATTGACACTTCCGGAGAGCTGTGCTGGTGCTCTGAGCAGTGAGCAGGAATTCGTATCGATTTTCCCACCACCCCAGTTTTTACGAACCAATCATACATAATGTTTTGATGTTTCACGTCAAGCGCTGTTATTCTCTCCCGTCTGGTGCAACTCGCCCAAAGTCCCAATAAGCCCATCGATAACGCAAAGCACGTCAATTCTTCTGCCAGAGTACCTACTTCGACAGCGTTCCATGGTGCCACTACTAGAACAGCAAACTCGGAGTCGGGCCCACTGTAAACCGTGTTGGCGTATCACTGCGTATGATACTTCTACGCGATATCTACTCCTATCGCCTGTACCACTAGTACGCATAGCACCCACATTCATTTCCCCTCACAAGCGCCCATCCCACTTTTCCAGACATACTCGGAAAGCCGCGCGACATTGCTGCCTAACATTGCGTCCCATTTGTCTGACTCGCGCCAGTCTCCAGATCGGCATTCAATAGAAGAACAGAAAACTCGACTCATTTGCTCGTAGACCGAAGGGCAAACGCAACCTTTGTTGTCTTAGCTAGGAACGGCAATCTTGATGGGGCTGTGAGGAGTGTTAGGGAGATAGAGGACAGATTCAACCAATATTACATGTCTCCATACGTGTTCTTGAACGAAGAACCGTTCACGGACGAATTCAACAAGTGAGTGCTCTTCCTTTTTACGCTGTGTAGGATGCACTGACATGTAGACGGTTTGTATTATAGACGTGTATCACTTCTAACAAACTAGTTTGGTGTGATACCGCGTGACCATTGGTTCCAGCTGGACTGGATAGACGAAGAGAAAGCAACCGCTGCGAGGAAAAAGCTCGAGGAAGAGAATGTTATCTACGGAAGTAAATCTTGACCTTGCCGTTCTTTGTTGGTTCAAACTCAATGCATTCACAGGTTCCGTGTCGTGCGTGCTTTTGGACGCAATCACCGAGTAGTTGTTGACGATCCATCTTTCAGATATCGCAACATGTGTCGGTCCAATTCCGGAGTGAGTGATCCCCCATCAGAGCAGATCACAACGTTGCTCACGAATAATGAAGTTCTTCCTTCAAACCCAAACTCGTCGAGGAATACAAATGGTACTGGAGGATCGAGTACGTCGATTTCTCTGTTACTCTATCGCTGACTCTGAACTATGTTCTCAGACCCAATGTACATTTCCACTTCAACATTAATTTCGATCCGTTCTTATTTATGGAAGAAAATAACAAGATATACTGTAAGTGTGCCGATATCTTCTTGAATACGGTCTGGTCATGCCTCACACGCAGCATTTACTATCACAATGTATGAACTATGCCGACTCTCTGGGGGCATGTACAACGTTCGTGTCCTCTCTTCCATCTCACCAACTTACTGACAACGATTGTAAAACAGAGTTTATGAAAGAAAATCCACAACACGTCGCAGAGGGCAACGCTATGAATTTCCTCTCGGATAATGGGGGCTCAAACTATAACCGATGTCACTGTACGTGTTATTTCTTCGTCATGTCCTTGAGTCTAACAAGCGATTACAGTCTGGAGCAATTATGAGATAGCAGATATGGACTTTTGGCGAGGGCCAGCATATACAGCCTATTTCGACTACCTAGAAAGAACAGGTGGTTTCTACTACGAGGTGATTTTGGTTGTTTCCGAGTCATCGATTGTTCGTGATTCAATGCCGCGGAATTGTAGAGATGGGGTGATGCGCCTGTTCACAGTATCGCAGCTGCGCTATTTGCGAAGAAGGAATAGATCCATTTCTGGGACGAAATCGGGTACGAACATCCGCCATATACACATTGTCCTCAGAAAGAGGAAACGTGGAGGAAAGAGAAATGCACGTGCGGGCAAGATCGGAGTTTCGGTAAGTGGTCTTCTTGTGATTCTGTTCACGGTTCATATATGGAAATATACAGATTACGATGACTACTCGTGTAATGAAATGGTGGGACATGTTGATGGGGAAGTGGTGACCAAAATAGTTTGTGCGATAATTTATTTTTACTGTTGTAATTCGACTATAGATGCCGTATCTATAGATATCGTATCTTTCGCTGCGGTAATATTGCGATATGAGTCTTTGGTATCAAGTAGCGACCTTTTGCTGGCACCGATTGATGCGTCTCCGGTCCGGTGTTTATTTACCACCTCGACATATACATGTTAAGTCTTTGTTCTAGTCCATTCTAGTAATGCTATTACCGCCGCCGCTAACTTAGGATCGAGCGGATATGATGATATATACCATGCATCAACCGCTGATACCATGTTTCGGGAGAAGATTGGGTCTTTTGGCATGAGCCTGACCCAAGGACTTGGTGTCGGCTCGCTAAGCATACAGGGCTATGATGATGATTGCCAGTGACAGTACAGGTTGGCAGTCAAGCACATTTTTACTTATCATATGTTCAGAGAGCGGCGTCGGACAAGTTTCGCATATCAGAGATTGCAATTATAGTGCATCACGACACAATGCATCAAGCGCTGATGAGACGGTTGGGGAGAAGACTCCGAGTCATGATCTTCACGATTATTCCAATCAATGACAGCTCACACCTCACTTTTGTTATGTTTAGTGACCTGAAGGCTATGACTCTGACCTGTGCCAAGACAGGCATAGCCGCATATATATTGATGGATGAGTGCTCACTTCTACGCTAGCGCTTTTGTTCCAAGCATATTCTCCGAGTCAACTCAAACCGCAACTTCCCTGACGGAGATCAACCTTTCATGATCTTCGTTTGATAAGACTCCATGCTGTTAAACATCAACAACTGCAGCGCTACGAGAAACCTGAGCACCTCCTGAAATTCTCTGTGTTCGCTGATTAACTTCAGAAACAATCAGATAATACTCGGGTATATATCCTACTTCAAGACTCGAGTAACTGGCACCCAGGTTGAAGCATGCTGACTTTCGTCCAAATGTTTGTTGTTACACTGATTTCCCAAGCATTACTCTATGGGATATACCTCGGAACACTCGTTCAATGCCTCCGGTGTCTCATATTCACTGACGAAGGCTGGAAACCACGGCAAAAAATAAATTCTTATACTCTGGGATTGGCAACTATCTTCATCTTCTTGACGTCCACAACCAACATTAGTACTCTGCTGCAATTCATGTTAGCAATCTTCAGGGGAGATCAAGATTGGCATATCGGGATAGCGATGGTATGTCCACGTCAGCTTGATGGTATTCGAACACGGAGTTATAGTAATTGCAGAACGTATCCGAGTTTCTGACATTACTATCGATTGACTATGTAATGGTGAGTACTTGTCCAGCTCAGCCGCTGCAGCCTGGCCTGTAGTGATCCCACAAAATACCTGAAAGATATATCGCTGCTGGATTGTGTATGGAAAGTCATGGCGCGTCATATGCGTGCCAGTTACCTTTTGGCTTGGCTCGCTGGCCTGCTCAACTTCGTCGTCCTACTATGCGTTACTGGACCTCTCAAGCCAAGGCCAAGATGACAACACCCCTCAGATTGAAGAGATGGCCCTCAACGTCGGTATTCATGTTTGCAACATGGCAACTACCATTTACACAACAAGTATGAGGTTTTTAATCAAATAATGACTTCGCTTCTTATGATGCAATGGATCAGCTGCGATCATCTATCGAATTTGGTACACGACGAAAACTCGCGGCAACGCCAGCAAGCGATTAAACTATGTTGTGCGGATTTTGGTTGAATCAGGGATTATATATACCTGTACAATCATCTTCCGCCTAGCTGGGACGGTGCTTGCTGCCTGGCGGTGGAACGATGCTACTTGGGTAAATTATTTCATATCTGACATTTCAGATGCAATTGTAGGTTTTATAGAATAATGTCGATATTTTCTGACATATCTTGGCAGAACTTTTCTATGGCTGGCATTTCATTCAACCTACTCATCATCCGAGTATACCATAGTCGTCGAGTCCAATTGCAGGATAGCATGGCAGACTCAAGACATGTTGACGGGGTGCAAACTCTATCAGGAATGCAGTTCAATAATGCCCAAATCACAGCATCATCTGAAGGGCCGCCCTCCAATGCGCGACAAGTGGATGAGGTGATTGATGAAATACAAGAGCACCGTAGAAGCAGAGACGGAATGCATGTGAACTGAATTTGGTCTTTGAAATGAGGTATAAGCAATGGTGCTTTGTTTGCATGCAGGCTATTCTGACGCTTCTTTACTAGTCAGATCTAGTCAGATCTAGTCGGCGGTTACAATGATGGGCATTGGGTTATTTATTGATTTTAGTTCTCCGAGTCGTTTATCACGCGAATGACGATGTATTTAAGTATCCTTGTCATTCTTATTTGCTTCTTTCATTTTCAGGAATTAGACTGGTGACCGGGGAGGAGAAGAATGCAGACTTGATCCATGTTTTCGATAACAGTGAACCAATGGTGCTAACATTTTATTTTATTTCCTGCGGATTTTCAACCATATGTGCAATGAGAATCATCGTACCGACGTTCGACGAGATACCTCAACATGTTCCCAACTTGTCCATTCCAACTTGATATATCGACTTCACCCAACCATGCCAGTAGCGGTCCCTGCATCCACTCTCTTTCATATGTAATACAGTAGTTCCGTAGACTCCGTTCAATATCAAGCATTGCCAGTTTTTTAAAGTGCAATAAGTTAGGATGAAAAGCGAAGGGAGAGAACCTACTTGTTAATCTGGGCCGCTGCTGCGCACGGCAAGTCCGAGGCCATTCGAAAAAAATATCTACTCGTTTTTAGAGTCAGACTCGAAATCTCGAATCTCATGTTTTTACATGGCATGGCAAAGGGGAAACAATGAATGACAGAGCGGGGGTAAGTATCATAACAGCTAGACACATGCAGCATTGACAGGAGAGGTGAGTGGGACCACCTCGGGACTCTAAAGGGTCAGCTACTAGTGTGAAGGTGCGGCTTGGTATATAATAGGATGTAGTTGG
>KN818358.1:23323-33477 GCA_000827485.1 Amanita muscaria Koide BX008
GACATGAAAACTTACATCATGCGACATGCTGACTCAGCTATACGTTGGCGCCAACTTCCTACCGTTATGGACGGCGAGACACTGGTTCGGGCCAACAAATAAGTGAGCGCAATTCCTCGCGACGTTTGTCGTCCTCCGAACAAGTACGCAGATGGAATGGGGGGGAAGAAACGTGTGTTGGAAGAGCTACCTATCTCTCCGCCTTTCAAGGAACCGAGACAGCTTACAGCTGCTGAGCTTGCATTACAAGAGGAGAATGATCCAAAAACAATTGCGTTGTTGGACCTATATTGACTGTGCTGAAGAGGAAATACAAACGATTCTGTAAGCGAGTGTCGGTGGGTGTCATTCTCTCTCTTTTCCTTCAAAGATGGAGAGCAAGTGGCGCTGATACGGTTTGCAGCAAGAGTACAACTTCAACTTTTTCTATGCTCCTCACCCGGAGGTGGTCATCACCCCAGTCGACCCTGTTGGGCTAAACGGGAATCCTCAACCCCTTCCCTTGTTGATGCGAACCCAGATGGCAACATCATCAACGTTGTGGATGAAGCCGCCAGAGGCGTCACTGGGACCACCGCGTTCAACAGAGAACAAGTTGCTGGGGAGACTACGGAAGAAGGTCTGCCACAGCAACAGTACGCCGTGCTGCTAGAGCAGCCCAGGGTGTACGATACGAATCTGCAGAGGACGCATGACGAGCTTTATCGTTGTCGCTATCTCACTCCTCAAGATCTCCTATAGCCAACATTCTGCGAAACGCAGAGGCACGGGCTCACGAAAACCTTGACCAGCTGCATAAAGCGCAGGTTATGTATACGTTCATGGAGTTTAGCATCCTCGAGTTCGACCCGGCACTCCGGATGGGGTGTCAATGTATGGCTGTGCAGGAGCGCGAGCGCCGAGAGGAGCACCGCAGCAGAGAGAGAAGTCAAAAGAGAAGGAAGACGCGGCGCAACTGCGACAGCAGCAAGGCGTTTACGGGAACGGCATGATGCAGTGCAAGGGCAAACGGGACGCAGCTTGATATAAGGATACCGGACCCTGTCAAGTTGGAAAGAAGGTTGAGGAGGCAGCGTAGTGAAGCTGGTGGTGACGCTTCCGCTGACTCGCATGCCTCAGAAGAAGGCGAAGGCGAAGGAAGAGAATCGAAGCGTCCCAAGCGGGCGCCTGGTGCTCTTGATGGGCAACAGGACAATATTATTGGACCTTCTCCTGTTTCGTCGCCAGGACCACAGCTCCAGCAACACCAATAACACCAGCTTCAGCAATAACATGAGCATGTCAGATTCGCGGGCATCGAGAGACAACCAAGTCCTCTTCCTCGTGATCTGCTTCCGCCAGACTCAGAGGCAGGGCCATCGAGTGGCATCCTCATTGAGCGAAGGGGAGAAGGAAGACTTCAAGAGACTACTGCTGTTGCCAATCCAACTCTGCGGAAGCAAACCGGCGGGTTTGATCCGTCCGTTCTTGCTCAATCCCGTGTCGCCTTCAGAAATCTTCCGCCGGCATATGACGGCCAACGGCAGTAGCAGCAGTATACCACCACAGCCGATCCAAGAGGCGTCGTCGCTAGCTCCACCCATCTCCGTGGACACGCATATGCAGTCCCAGCAGTCGGGTATGGAAGTAGTAAACTTAGCCAGTCTTGCGGAAACGTCCATGTTTCGAAAGGTCATTCGAGCAGGCGCGGCGGAGCAACGATGTTGGGAATCTGCTGAAAAACCGTGACCCTCACTGACGGTATTGAAGGCAGAGTCTGAAGAAGGCAACATTGCTCAAGACGGAAGATTTAAACGATAAACGACTTGTTTCAGTTTGCCAAGCCTGCGCAGTTATATCACACAGAGTCAAAAACACCGGAAGCCTTGTCCGTACCGGAATCTATGTTGTCGAATTACGTGAACAGAGTGACCATACAGTATGTTGGATGATGAGAGTCTCGCTGGCACCATGGTAAACTATTGCTGCAACAGCTCTCCGAGTCTGTTCTGTAACGGACAAAGGCTAGGGATTGCTCCCAACCCAGGCATGTTCAGTGTCCTGACCCGACTCCCTCCCAACTTCTACGCTGTTTCTTGGGTGGAGCATAACTAGGTGACGACGGTTGCCACGTTACGCCCAAAGTCATCTAGTCATTCCTTGACGCAACATAACCCTTGTATCCCCACTAACCAAAGTGTCAAATTTGAAACTAGCGGGCATCGAGAATGCCATGCAATACTTACGTTGACGAAGCCCCCGTCTCCTTGACTTCCTGCTCCGCCTACAACGATATCAAACCTATCAGCAACGTGAGTCTCATCATTACCCAATACTTGAAGCCTCTTGAAGGGCTGTTCCGGGATGCAATTGTTACCGATAATTCCTTGACATCAGGAAAACGGCATGGCTCTGATCTGATCCGATCACTCCCGCCCACTCTCGATCTCTCAACCAAATAGGTGCCTTTGAGTCCCATTGCTATGTTATCCCTTACCGATGCCCACGTCTTGAATGAGAATGCTTCCGATTCCGGGTCGCGACATCAACGTTTCAACCGCTGATGTGATGCAACTAGTACTAACACCGATCCCATCATCTTCTCAAGAATCTCAACCATCCATCGCTCGACAAATCGCCACTTTCACTTCTGGCGTTAGTCACGTCTTTCGGCTCCAATTGTCTCAACCCACATGGAACCAAAAATGAGCGTCTCATGAGTCATATGTAAAACTTCAGCAGCTTGGGCGGCTTTTGCGCCACATCACTGCAGAGAACCAAACATGGGTAGGTCACTAAGTACCCATTACCGAACCGTTGCGTTGGCTGGAATTTCATTCAACTTGATACTTATCCGAGTACACCAGAGTCGGGGATAGCCTAGCAGACTCGAGAAATGTCAGGAACATCGTCTGAAGAGCCGCCCATCAACGCACTAGATGAGGCGATACAAGAGCACCCTAGTGAGGAGAACTGACTTTGGTCCCTGAAGCGAGCTATAGCAATTTATCTTGCTTTACGGGGCCAATATAAAGATTGCGTATTAGGTTTCTTGATTTTTTTGTTTTTGTTCTCTCCCGGTTGCAAGATCATGTTACCTGCTTCCTATCTTTCCTTTATCACTGCACTGCTTTGTCTGAATATTTAATTTGCTTCATAAGCCGGGGACCTGCCTGGTGGAAGCAACAAATTCCGGCGGTCCACTTAAATATATTGACTATGATACATCTACAAATTCTAAAGCAGTAGCTGGAATAATTAGGGATAATTTTCCGTATAGCTGTGAAACAACTTCATGTGTTTTAAGTCGAAAGGATTCCTTTACATCGGCAGAGTAGCCTTGATTTTGGACAATGTGTTTCAAATACAATCGCGAAGCAGATGTCACAGGTCTTTTTCTAGTCCATTTTAGTATTAGTATTACCGCAGACGTCGACATGGGGCCAAGCGGACATGAAGAAGTAGGGTTTTAGTGCGCTCGAACAAGCCATCATGTCAATGTCCATCAGCGATCCGAATTACGGTCCTCTTCCTGTGCGAAAGCCTTCTCCCCCGTTGGTCCGAAAAGATAACGAGGATGCATAAAAAGAAGAATGGTAGATGTTCAAGATAGTATTCCCCGCACCTTTGCAAACATGGCGAGCAGATCCTACCCACTAGCTCTAACTCGCTTCTGACCTTTGCTACCTAGGCTGCAGTTATGACACAGATGGCTTCCATTCCTTCCCCGGTTATCACCAGGGACAATGTTGCTAGTTATGGATTGCCAGTTGAGACGATTAAATTCGCTCACAAGCTTTTCCATGCTGCAGCCAATGGCGACATTGCGTTCGTCCTCTCAGTCATCGACGCTGGGTTGCCTGTTAACTTGACAAATGCACAAGGTCAGTACACCTGCGAATTACCGCGAGGATATTAACACTGATCATGCCTTACCTATAGGAAACACGCTGCTCATGCAAGCAGCGTACGCCAACCACACGGAGCTCGTTAAAGAACTCATAAAGAGAGGTGCTGATCCAAACAGACTCAACGACCGTGGTCAATCTATCATCGCCGGAGCAGTGTTCAAACGCTGTGACGATGTTGTCAATGTTCTGTTGGAGAATGGAGCAGACCCGAGATTGGGACGTCCGACGGCAATTGAGGTGGCATATACGGCTGGGAGAGAACAGGCAATGTTCGATATTTTGGGTGCCAGGGAGGGAGATGTTCCTGAGAATCCGAAGGTCTGGGATACGTTGGGCTACTGAAATCCAGCCTGAGCTTGGAATATGCGAAATAATGTATTTTATAGGTCCAAGACAAAAAAAGCAATTTTTTTCGTGTTTATTATGTAATTTTCCCACCACTCCCACAACTCATCATCATCATGAAGATGCAAAGACGCTTGGCGTCATCCCGGGCTCAAGCCTAGTCCCGTCCTAATGAGAAGCTCAAGGGCCCGGCTCGGCGCTTGAGGCCGGGCCTAGCACATCACTACTCAGAATGTCGGTGATTCAGAGCTACTATTTCCCGGCAACACCAAACAGCGAGTAAGAATAAGGATAAGACCGGTATTCTGTGATACTTTGGGACACTGAGCTTCTCGAACCAAAACTTTAACGTCGCCTCGCCTTTCAATTTGAAGAGATGGCAATCATGCAACATCGCAACTACCATTTACACAACAAGTACGAGGTTTCTAGCTGATGACTTCAGTTCTTATGCAGTGAGTCAGCTGCGATCATCTACCGAATTTGGTGCACGACGAAAGCTAGCGGCGGCAGTCCCAAACGATTAAACTACATCATGCGGATTTTGGCAGAATCTGGGGCTCTATATACCTCTACGATTATCTTCAGCCCAGTTGGACCGGTGCTCGCTTCAGGGAACGATCCTACTTGGGTATATTATCTCATAGGCGACATTTCAGATCCAATTGTAAGTCTCATAAAATAATTTCGATATTTTCTGACATATCTTTGGCAGAACTTCTCTATGGCTGGCATTTCATTCAACCTACTCCTCATCCGAGTAAACCAGAGCCGCGTCGAACGTCGGGGTATCATGAATGCAGTTCAATAATCCCCAAATTACAACACCATCCGGAGGGCCGCCCTCCAACGCGCGACCAGTGGATGAAGTGATTGATGAAATACAAAAGTACCGTAGAAGCAGTAACGGAATGCATGTGAACTAAATCTGGTCTCTGAAATGAGGTATAAGCAATGTAGCTTCGTTTGAGGGCTATTCTAATGCTTCAACTTAGCTTCAATAGTCAGATCTATGTAGTCAGTTACAACGATGGGTACTGAGTTTATTTATTGATTTATTGTTCGCGTTTATCGCGCGCGGCGATCTTCCGATGATGTATTTCCACCTCATCTTATACGATGTTAACACTATTGGTTCATCGATATCAAAGGGAACAAAGATAAATACTATGTGAGCCATTGTATCCCATAGGTCCACGATATTCCAGAAAGCTTCGTGTGAGGTTGCAGTAAGTCAGCTCACGGTCAGGTTCAGATCAGGGACATTGATGCCAAACACCACCAAACCTGGAACTAATGCAGACTCCCAGCGACCCTCGGCATCCCCAAAGACAAGACACCTTTGACCTGCGCGAGCAGATCACCACGGAAACCCGACATTCCGAAATGCAGGCCCATGCGGATGCTGCTTCTCATCACTACAACGTCTATGGCACAGAAGACGAAGATGGAGGCGGGTACTCCGTCCTGGAGCACGAATCTGACGGGGAAGAAGACCAGGACCAAGACGGGGTTATGTACGAGGATGACCTGTCGTCTGAACTGTCTATTCCAGACGAATCCATCAACTTTGACTTGGTTTATTCGTTGCATAGTTTTGCAGCAACAGTTGAAGGCCAGGCGAACGTCGTCAAAGGGGACAGTCTCATTCTCATGGACGACTCGAATAGCTATTGGTGGCTAGTCAAGGTGCTCAAGACACAGGAAGTTGGGTATATTCCTGCGGAAAATATCGAGACGCCGTTCGAGAGACTAGCGAGGCTGAATAAACACAGGAATGTGGATGTACGTGGAGCCTCAACAATAATCATTACACCGAGGCAGAAACTAATATGTGGCCACAATAGCTTGCGTCTGCAACCGAACAAGAAAAAGAAGATGGACAACAAGACCACCTGCGCATTGCACCTGGCTCCCATCCTAATCGTCGCAAAACGCCTTCACCTCGTTTAGTAAAGGCCAAATCGGTCCTGTTCAACGCCTCGTTTCCTGTTCACCGTTATCTTCCTGCAGTATGGAACGAGGACGAGGAAGACGAGGACGACAATATGGAGTGGGACGACGTGGAATACATAGGGGAAGACCCTGACTTGGCTATTGAAGAGAGGGAAAGGGAAATAGCGGCCATGGAAGCCCTTACCGCGTCAGGGAGTACAGATGCGTCGATGGACGAGGCAGCGGCTGCACAGTGGAACCAGGAGATGACTATCGAGCAGATACAAGTCCTGGCGAGGGCGAGGAAACAACAGCAAAAGGGTCAGCTGCCTGATGGCGTTCAACAGCAGCAGCAACCACAACAGCAGCCACAACAGCAGAGTCCACGCGAGATCATCTTGCAGCGACAAGCGGAACAGCAGGGTGAGTCACATCCTATATCCTAATCAAGCATGAAGGGGATTTGGCTAATCTCTTTCTAATATAAGGGATAGACGCACGCAAAGGGCTCGGAACGCCTACCCGTGAAATTGGAAATGAACGCGGCACTCCGGAGCCCACCGTCTCCGCCAGTGGGGCTATGGAGAAGCAACAGCAACAACTACTCCAGCAACAACACCAACAGTCGAAAAGTCAAGAAGACGCCATTCTCCGCACGAGTGCAAAACGACCCGCAGAGGAAGAAGCGGCGCTGGCATCCGAAGAAGCTAAGAAACGCGCCAGGGACGGCAAGGATGGCTTCCAACGTCAGGGAGCTGTCAGTCCCGTCTCGACGTCAAGTTCCCATAGTGGGACTGGGAAGTTGCGTAAAGAACCGAAAGATAGAGACAAGTCTAGAGGAGAAGGCGAAGACGACGAATCCGGTAGCGGAAAGAAGAAAAAGAGCTCTGTATTGCGTAGCCTTTTCGGCTGGAAAGACAAGGACAAGGACAAAGAAAGGAGCAAGACTTTGGAAAGAGGCGGGTCCATTGGATCCTTGGGATCCATGGGATCCATGGCCTCGCAAGACAGTAACGAGAAGGAAGACAACCTGCGGCCTCAACGCTCTACTACTCCAGGTAGTATAGACCAATCTCAATTCTCCACACCCGACCGGCCTACAGCCCCATCGCACTCCGTCTCACAGGCTCTCTCACCGCATGCCAATCAGCTGCGCCAGCGGGACATGCAACAGCAAGCTTTATACCAACAATACCTCAACCGATCACCTTCATCTCCTCCAGAAGCGCAACCTTCTTACGGATTACAGTCCGCGTCAGCGTTGATGACCAGCTCCGCTTTCCGTACCTCTAGTGCTAGCCCAGGCGGCACAACTTCACCAGTATTGAACGCATCTTTATCTATGTCGTCGAACGCTAGTACTGCTACAAACGCCTCCACTGGTACAACCACGTCCAGTACTTCCAACGCTTCCAATGCATCTACCACTGCTACCCTCGGACCCCCTTCGACACCACGTCAACGTCCTGGTTCCCTCATCCTCATCTCGGGATCAGGTATTGCAGATGGCCAAGGTCCCGGAGTCCCAGACCTCAGCGTTATCCGCGTATTTGCCGGTCGAAACTTGCAGACTGAAGCCACTTTCAAGACGGTACTTCTTAATTCCAGCACGACAGCAGCGGAATTGGTCAGACAGGCCATACAGAGGTTCAGGTTGCCCGAGGGGTCGGAATCGGGTGGTCATTCTACCGGTTCTGCCGCTAGTGGCAACGGAAGCGGAGGGGAAGAACCTGGAGCAGGTGGAGGATCGGCGGGCGAGTACTACCTCACCGTCAAACGCGTCGAAGGTGGTGCATCTGCCATACTGCGGCCGAACGAAAAGCCACTCGTGGTATTCGAGACACTAGTCATGCAGGCCATGCAGGAAGAAGCGGACGCGCTAGAGGCTGGATTAGATGAGGAGGCTCATGAAAACGGTCTCAGCAATCTCCCGCCAAGGGTGAAGAGAAGCAGTGTGTGCAGTATCAGCAGCCTGGCAAGTAACCTGTCGATGCATCCGGCCATAAGGAAGCTGCCTATGAATGATTTCACAGACGACAGTGCTGTGAGGTATTACCTTAACCGAAGAACGATGTTTGAGAGGGACAGGAACACTGCTGGGGCAGGAGGCGGATATTCTACCGCTTTCGCGCTTGGTGCTGGTATAGGTGGAGAAGGCGGTGGCGCAGCAAATCAGGGATATAAACTATATGAAGACGATGAAGTTGAGGATCATACGCTGATGGCAGAGACCTCGAATGACGAACTGTCCTTCTCGCCCAACTTTGGGCTGGGAGAAGGGGATATCTCAATATCGTCGACGACTTCCTCTTTGGGAATGGAGATTCCGTCTTCTTTCGGTGTTGTTGGAGCCGGACAAGGACAAGGATCGCAAGGTGGATTGAGATACCTCGCTAACGTGGCGGGTTCCAATGTTCCGCCTGAGAGGTTCTCATCGCCTAGCCTCAGGTTCGCAGTGCAGTTGATCATCCATCCGGGTGATCTGCCAGACGATATGGCCTTCCATCCGTTCACGGAGGCTATTGTGCCAAGGGAGAATTTGCTCGCGTCTTCCTCCGGCAAAGAAGGGGCCGCGTCTCCTGCGGTGTTTAGGAGGAAGGTGTTCATGTTCCCGAAGAATGTCACTGTTGCCGAGGTCATTGAACTCGGGCTGGAGAGGTTTGGGATTTTGGAGGGTGTGGTTGATGGGGGAGATGAAGTCGAAGACAAGCTTGCGAAGAGGAGGAGTACGTCGAGGGTGAGATATAGTTTATGTGTGGACACTGGTAACGGCCAAGGTTTGTGCCCTGACTATGTCCAAAAGAATCGTTGACGTTGACGTCTCTTTCCATACAGAGAAGGAATTGTCACCTACAAGTAAAGTCATCGAAGCCTTCCCTCGTCAGCCGACGTTGAAAGCGCAAGTGCCAAACTCCAAGCGTCGTTCTGTGGACTCGGCTAATCTCCTGGGCAACCTTGAAGACGTATCTCTCGATGATCCTGTCTTCATACTTCGTCGTGCCACGGCATACCGTAATCTATCGTCCCGACGGATGTCTGCACCCCTGGATGAGATTGCGCTACAGCATTTGCACCACCAGCGAGACTCTACAGCTTCTAGCACGGGGTCAGATACCGCTGGCGAGGAGGGGTCCAGCAAGTCCAAGGGTGGTGCCCCGTCTAGACAGGAAATCATCGCAGCCCAACGAGCTGCAACGAGGGCCAACCAGCGGGCCATCCTTTCTGCTCAAACCAACTCTGTCCGGGGTGTGGATCTTCTCCTGCCCAACAACGCCGTTCTCCGCAGTTCGCGGTACGACGCATCAGATAGGATGCGGTACTCGTATGTCGAGCCAGACGGTGAGACGTACGATATCAGCGATATTGTTGGGGAGGAATGGAGAGAGCACGGTAGGCAAGACGTGCTTGCTGGCGTGGTTGGAAAGAACAGGATCGCGGGGGACAGCGAAAAACTGGATAGGGTGCTGAACAAGATCAAGAACGGCAAGCGGGGTGGTAGCCATAGCAGTCAACAGTCGACATCATCTCGGTCCAAGTCGTCCTCGTCCTCGTCGCAAGCATCGACAATCAGACGGCGGATGATACCGAAAGACGATTTCGGGATTGATCACATGATGGCGGTGATCGAGTGCAAGGCGGCGATGTTGAATTTGGAAGAACAAGACCAGAAAAACTCGTCCCCTACTGGATCGTCAGAGAAGCAGCCGTCATCGTCTTCAACAACAACAACAACAACAACACCACCACCATCATCATCGCAAATGAATTTGATGTTCAAAACTGGCCCGTTACCGCCGTTGGACCCTGTAGATGCGATCTTGTTCGGAAGACCGATTGATGTGGAGAGTTTGCATCCGAGCGTACGAGAGATCTACTCTAGCGCATTTCAGCAGCTGGAGGAAATGGACAAGGTAATGCAACGTTTCGCAGTCTGGCTTGAAACGTGATGTACTAAAGACGTGTTGCTCTACAGATATTGGACAC
>KN818358.1:33976-51111 GCA_000827485.1 Amanita muscaria Koide BX008
CGCACATCGAAGTAAGCGACAACGAAATCACACCTCAAGTTATGGTCAAAGGTCCGTAGCCACTGCCAGAACCTTTATCAATCACTGACACATATAAAAGTATTCAAGCCCGGAAAGGTATGGCACAACCAATCTCCAAGCGGCCCGTAAATCAAACCTGTCTAGGTCGCCATCGTGCTCCAAGGTCGACATGCAGGTAAAAAAGTGGTGGTGATCAAACAACTGGACGAGGGCACAAAGGAACGACGTTACCCGCACGCGATCGTTGCTGGAATCGAGCGATACCCCAAAAAAGTGACGCGGCGGATGGGGCAGAAAAAGCTGGCTAGACGGAACAAGGTCAAGCCTTTTATCAAGGTTTGTTGTATGTCGTCGTCGTTGTTGTTGTTGCTGAGATGGTGAAGGTCGTCAATTACTCTCACCTGTTCCCGACGCGGTACGCGTTTGAGCTGGACGGGCTTAGAAATATCATTTCTGCGGACACGTTCAAGGAGCCTTCACAGCGGGAGGACGCGAAGAAGAATGTGAAGAAACAGTTGGAGGAAAAGTACATTGGTGGGAAGAACAAGTGGTTCTTTACGCCTCTCAAGGTGAGGAGTTTTTGACTGCGTTTTGGTCGGTATTGAAAACATGTCTCTTTAGTTCTGATCATTAGTACTTTTCTCGTATCCATGTTTCATGCCATAATAAATATGCTTGTATCATGCACATAAGCACAAAACTACCATTATCGTTCCCATTCGCGTCGCAAGAGTTCCGCCCAGGCGGTAAGAAAATACATGATCCCAGCAGGGAGAACACATTTGATACTGACCTCTTTCCAATCCCACCTCCTTCCTCCCCACTTGCCACCCCATCTCCTCCAATACCCACGCCGTGATGAGCTGTTGCCTAAAACCTCTTGGTCAGGTTTACCGTTCACATCCGATCCTGCTGCTGCTGCTGCGGGTGACGCATCTGCCAACGCAGACGAAGAGGAAGACCCGACTCCGACGCGGGTCTCCCACCAGAGATTACTCGTCGCCCATATCTGGACACTCCGACTGCAACACGTAGTGGTGCCTATAAGCGCCCAAACGATCAATGGGCGTTTCTGATGCTCAAATAGGGAGAGCGTGATCTGCGTCGCTGGCCAACATATACCTTGGAGAGCGAGAAGCCGGACAAGTGTCGATAGCGGAGCGTAGTACAGTCTCCATCGCGTGAGCAGGCCCGTGGTGAGCGCGAGACATTGGTAGCCTGTCAGAATTGCCTAGGAACGCGATGAGATACAAGTCTTTTTGTTAACAGACGATAAGAAGACGGACCCATAATGCAGAAACGAAGAAATCTATCCGTTCTGGTCGTTTGCGGTCTGGTGTTGTGGGAGGATTGTATGCGTGGTATAGGTTGTATAGTGTGCCTATGACGGCGGGCACGACAGCGAGCAGACGGGAGAATTCAAAGAGGAGGGGTGTGAGACGCTGTTGGAGAGTGTTTGGTGGGACGAGAGGTCCTGAGGAGTGGACGATCCGTGCTGTTGGTAGTCGGTGGAGCTATATGCGTTGTTATGTAGTCGACGAGGAGCAGCACAGAGACTCACTGGTTCGTCAGCTTCTGTCTCCGTCTCGCCAGCTCCGAGCTGACCAGGTGTAGTCGATATCGTCTTGGTGGAACGCGGTTTGAAGTTGAAACTGTAGTTCAGTCCTGTAAAGAACCGGTGTCGAAGGCTGCTGCTCGTGGTAGTGGTAGTGGTAGCAGAGGTCGCAACATTGACAGAGGACTGCGTCGGAGTTGACAGAGTCGGTGTACCCGTCGGTGTCGTCGTCGTCGTCGTCGTCGCCCTGACGGCAGAAGAAGAAGAAGAAGAACTGACGAGTCGGCTAGTTCTCGTATAAATGGCCTCCTCTTCGTCGTTTTCGCTGCTATCGGGACGCGCGTCGAGTCCACCGAGATACGGACCAAACGCCAAGGGAGAATGAGCAGTCATGGATGCAGAAAGCCGGGACTGTGACGAGCGGGGCGTAAGGAAAGAAGAGGAAGCGGACTTGTGAGGCTTTTGAGCTTGCTTCGGATTCATCTTCGGGAGGTGGGAGTATTGTTCGCTGTCACCAACCACGATGGCGACGCTCAGCCTGAACGCAAACCTCTCGAACCCAATCAACACCGCTCTCTTTCTCTACATCCTCTACTCGGTCCACAAGATCGTCTTTCCGTCCGTGAACCTCCCACCCAAGCCCCTCCCCACAGAGTTCAAGTCGGGATACACGTGGATGCCCAAGTCCCATCCACCGACGGTGCTGTTCAAGACGTTTACTCCGCAAACACTCGCTAAATACGACGGGACGGAGAAGGCACCAGGTGCAAGGATCTTGTTGGCCATCAATGGGACCGTCTTTGACGTTACCGCTGGAAGGAACTTTTACGGTCCTGGTGAGCGCGCGCGCTCTCGCTCTCTCTCTAGTGCTTTGTGATAACATTTCGACAGATGGGATGTATGGAAACTTTGCGGGAAGGGATGCGTCCAGAGGCATGGCTAGGCAGTCGTTCGACCTAGGCCAGTTCTTCTCTTACGCCCTCGTGTGTATTCTAACCAACCCGCAGACGTCCTGACACCTATAGACCAACCGCTTGACAAACTGACAGATCTCAAGTCTGACGAATTGTGCGTGGTGCATGTTATCCACTCCTCCCTTTTTCACCTCCTGCAGAGACAATATGAAAGCCTGGTACGACCACTTTTCGAACAAGTACATCATATGCGGCAAACTTGTCGAGAACGACGATCCCACTGCGTCCGCTGACTAGATGTACATACAGTTTACTTGTCCGAATCCAACGTGATATACAACCCTCTGGTCGTCACCACCGCCCGAGCAGCCGCAGTGACCAAAATCGTCTGTGTATCGTCAATCACCACCGCCGGTCCTTGAACCACCAACCCAACAGGCAACTCTCCCAAAACGTACACCGGCGTCTTCTCGACTCTTCCAACCTTTTCAAAGTAGACAGAGTGGTAAGAATCGGCGTGAGAAGAAGAAGCCAGTGTGTTCCCAGATCGGAGCGTGTCGACTTCGGAGTATATAGAGGGACCGAGTGTGTCGAATGTTTTTCCAATCCCCCGGACCTGCATGAGAGTAAGAGAGAGAAATCTCGGCGAGTTGCGGGTCAAACCTTGATATCATCCACAATAATATTCTTCGTGTCCAGCAAGAACCCGAACTGAGTCTTGTACGTCTTCTTGAACGCTGTCTCGTAATCTTCCTCTTCGGAAGCGGACAACACCATCAGAGCCGTGTCCGTCCCTTCAAACCTCATATTGAGCATCCTCTCGACGTAGACCCGGTTGTCCCCTTCAAACCCTTGCTTCTTCAGCTCTGCGCGCACTTGGGATTCCAGCCCGTCTAGGCGAGAGATGAGAGTGGGCAAGTTGGCGGGTGTGTAGAACGTTGAACACGGTTCTTGGAGTTCGAACGCACTTGCAAGGGGTTGTTACACCAGTTTAGATATGAATGTTTGGACGTACCGATCTGCAAGGTGAAGGCCATATGCGGATAGGATCGAACTGTATCGATGGATGATGATCGTGTTGATTCCCAACAGTTGAGCGATTTCACAGGCATGTTGACCACCTGCACCGCCAAACGAGGCTAGTCTGCGTGTGTGTTAGCGACCAGCCGCAGGAGATAACACGGCTGCATACATATGTCTTGACGTTGCGTGTCCTTTAGCTTCCGTCAATGCTCTGATAGGTCTGCTCATCGTTTCGTTGGCTACTTTTATAAACCTGTTCATCATCAATATATGTGCGTGTAAGAGAACAGGACACGTACCCATACACAATCTCATCCATCGTCTTTTTCTCTCCTTCTATGCTCGCGTTGATCTCTGCCGCAAGCTTGTCAAACGCTGCGCGCGTAGCGTCAACATCTAGAGGTTCTTTCTCCGATTTACCGAATATCTTGGGAAAGTAGGAGGGTATCAGTCGACCCAAGAGGAGATTGGCGTCCGTCAACGCGAGCGGACCGCCTTTTCGGTAACACACAGGACCAGGCTCAGCACCAGCACTTTCAGGGCCAGCTTGGAAGAGACCGTTACGGAAGAAGAGCCGGGATCCTCCGCCTGCAGCGACGGTGTTGATGTCCAATTGAGGGGACTGGATCGTCACCCCCGCTGTCGTCGTCTCGTACACCACTTCATACCGTCCATCGAATCTGGACACGTCCGTCGATGTCCCGCCCACATCAAGCCTTACGCACCCATCGTTAGACAGAGAAACCACCGGAGGCGAACACATACCCAATAACAGGTCTCGCATCAGCTTTATCCCAACTCGTCAACGCATAACCAACCACACCACCCGCAGGGCCACTCAAGATACTCTTCAACCCCGAAAAATTATTCAAATCCAACAAGCCACCATCGCTGCCCATAAACTCCACCCTGGGACTGGTCATCTTCGAGTCCCTGAGCCTCTCGTCGAACCCTTGAAAGAAACCGTCAAGGTACTCTCTCAAGATCGGCGTCAAGTACGCGTCTGCGGTGGACGAGAGCCCGCGAGGGACCATCTTGATCATCGGGAGAAGAGAGGCGGATTGGGAGACGTGGTTGAATCCGATAGATCGCGCGAGTGTGCCGACGAGCGTTTCGTGTGAGGGGTAGGTGTAAGAGTGGACGAAGACGATGGCGAGGGACCGGTATCCGTCTTCGTAGAGCTTCGTCAGATCTTGCTTGACAGCGTCCAGATCGGGCTTTTTCATCACTCTCACCGCTTCTCCTGAGAGCCCTTTGACGATTTCCCCAGGGCCTTCAGCATCGCCTGTCCCGTCCCATCCGTTTCCTCTGTACCCTCTCTTGACTTTGCCGTCCTCGGTAAACTGGAGCGCATGGTCCTCAAAGTTGGGATCGGAGGTGTATCCCACCAGCGTGACCCGTTCGTCTACCTCGACGACGGAAGAGTAGAGAGGAGGGGGTCGACGGATGTTGAGATCAAAGATTTTGGGACGGGCTTGGTTCCCGATCAGTAAGAGGTCTTTGAACCCTTTTGTGATCAGTAGCGCGTGTTTGTGTCCTTTGCGTTCGAGGAGAGCATTCGTCGCGACAGTGGTGGACAGGCGGATGTAGTCTAGTGGTGGGTTGAGTTTGGGGGTTTGATAGTTCTGGGGAAGGGACGAACCGATCTTATCAGTTGGAAGAACTGTTGTTCGGGGTATAGATTCCCCCGTTGCTTTCTCGAGGATACGTCTGATGCCTTCCGTAGGCGCATCTCTGTAGTTTGCTGGGTCTTGTGAGACTGTAGTCCGCCCGTCAGGATGGATATCAAAGAGGGAAAAGATGACTTGCGTAGTTTTACGACGTGTTCGATGTTCTGGGTTGGGTTAGCTGGGTCTGGCCATGTTCTATACACACTTAGGGGGGTGAGGAAGAGAGGGTGGAAACGCACGCAAAGACGTCGCAGAAGGTTCCTCCTCTGTCTGCGGAGATGCGGATGGATCTGTCTGGTATCATGCTGAGTTCTCAGCGTGGGACGGTGATCTCAGAATACAATTCACAAACGTGCGGCTGTCGGTATCAATAAGCTGGTTCTTTCCCCAAGAGGCGCTCCACGCTGTGCAGGCGCCAATCCACGACCAAGACCGACAGCGATATCAACCTCCTTGGGGTTCCTTATCATCCCGGCACGTACGAGACCACAAAGGTCCCAAATTCAATTCAATCAAAACATTGTCGTAAAAACATGAGAAAATCGATAGAAATCGCATTCCACATTCACCGAAGATTCAAATACCCGGTATTATCTAGCCGGCAAGGCTGTCCGGCTGATTGATGGGCGCTGCCGCTAACGGCCGTAGAAGTACTAGAGTGATTTTTACCCAGGTCACGCTCATCCCACACCAATCCTCTTCCTCCTCTGGGATCCGCTGGTCGACCCTTCCTCAAGGGCAGGTTCCCAACTCATCTCTAATCCCAAAGTGGAAGCTCGGTTCTTCCACTTCATAACCCAGCTGGTCTGGTCATCCCTTTCGCCATTTTTCCGTTCATTGTTCCTCTCCTCCCCTCCCTTCCTCTCCGCCGCAGTGACAGAGTCGACTGCCCATGCATATCCGCGCCCTGATTATCGTCCTTTTTGCTCTCGTTCTTTCCGTTACGAGCGCTCCCGTTCGTCGAGCATCCAAGTGAGTGACACCCAACTCAAAAATGGTGTTTTCATCATCTCTTGTAGGGCCACAGTATGCAACGGACACTCTGAACTGTGCTCACGATCTTATGGCAATGTGACGTTTATCGGGGCGCACGATTCGTTCGCGTACAGCAGGGATCCGGCAGTTCGCAAGTCATTCCGCTTTTATACACCGTCTTTCACTCAACTCTTTCTAGTTTCGCGGGATCAAGTTATAGACATTCCTTTTCAGCTAAATAACGGTGTTCGTCTTCTCCAGGCACAATCTCACATGTTCGTCATCTTCAATTCCCATTCCTTGTCACTCTGATGGTTTTGTTAGGTGGAACAATGCCCTGCATTTCTGCCATACCAGTATGTTCTTTACTTGACCGGCTGATCACCCAATCTGACTCGTATATATAGGCTGTGTGCGTTTTTCACCTAGTCATCGTCGCTATCCTCTTATCCCCACTAGTTTCTCTACGACGGTGGTACCGTGCTCAACTACCTCAAGAAAGTCAAGAGTTTTATGGACCAGAACCCCAACGAAGTCTTGACTCTGCTGTTCACCAACCCAGAGGGTCAGTCGGTGTTGAATGTATGGAAGCCGATATTTGATCAAGCTGGTACGTTCTTCTCTCTTCCGGTCTTTCTCATTCCTGACTCACACAGGTCTCACGTCAATGATGTACGTCCCACCCCACGTGCCTATGAAGTACAACGAATGGCCTACACTCGGCGAAATGATCGACTCTGGAAAACGTGTGGTCGTGTTCTTGGACTCGAGCGCGGATACCTCTAAAGTCGACTTTATTCTTCCCGAGTTCCCTATGGTGCGTGCTGTGCGCGACAGCGAACTACAGCTAACGTCCGCGCGCAGATCTGGGAGACGCCGTTTGGTGTGACAGACCCTTCGTTCCCGTGCTCTGTCAACCGCATCGAAGGACCTCTGGCCACCACCGATCACATGTACATGATCAACCACTCGCTTAACAAGAACGTCCTCGGTATCGTCATCAGCGACTCTTTTGACGCTCCCACCACCAACGGCGTCACATCGTGAGTATCCTTCCTCTACCCCCATCCATACTCAGGACAATTACAGAATACTCAACAACGCCAACGGATGCGTACCACTCGGCGGTGGACGGAATCCCAACTTCCTCCTTCTCGACTTTGTCGATCTAGGAAACGCTTTTCACGCTGCAGACGTTTTGAACGGTTTCGCGTGAGTATCGTCTCTCTCTTGTCACATGTTTGGGAGGGCGATTTGAAAGCTGAAGGATTGATATCCTTTTTTTTGGCACATAATATCAATCCGTTTTCTTGTCGAAAATCGCGTGAAACTGTGTGAATCACATGCAAAATTATGACCGAGTAGAAAGAACGCTGCAATGACAAATCTCTCCAAGCTCGGTTATACACAATTTCTCCTTCCACTACTCGTCATTCTCAAGTTGCTGTATTTGTAAGTCTCTTTTCTGGGATGTGTGGGTACTATCTGTGATTTTATACTGTACGATGTGTTCGATTAGTGTATCTACTTAGAAGTCGACAATGTACATATGTTTGATGATGGGTCTTTCAGAAACGATAGAAGGGGTTGCAGCTAACCAAATGGATATTGCAAACGCACACACCGCAGCTGCGCTGGTCGATTTCCGGTGTGGCTGTACAGACGCCAAGCGAAAAAAACTACACTCCTTTGCTTCCTCAAGGCTGTCCACCGCTGCGGCGCACAGATTTCCTTGGCTTACGTTATTACGTAATGCCAGCCTAGCAATAAAAAGACCTCGCCCCACCTTGCATTTACAAAAAGCTCCATTCTTTTTCTCTTCCCTCCTTCCTTCCCGTATACCCATATACCCCTCAGACGTCTTTGCAACAACCCAAGATGAAATCCCACTCCGGCTATGTTCAAATTAGCCAACAACCGCTAGCAGCGCACGGACCTAACATGTGCCCGGATGTTACTGGGAATGAGAAACAAGGGCATGTCCACCAACCGTGCCAACGTCGTTGCAGACAGCGGCGCGTGTGGTGGGTGCGACTTCTTGTCGCCATGGCGGCGGTATTTTTGTTGTTGGGGGTGTTCTATGCCGTTTTCAGTAAAGGATCCGGCGCAGAAGGTGTTTGGGAATCTGTTGTTGGGCTTGTGAAACGCGCTACATCAAGCACAACGTCTACGTCGAACAGTAGCCCGTTTGTCCAGAATAAATGTACGTGTGTTTTCTCGGGGGTTTATACGATTGACTGACGTGATCAGTATACCTTATCGTTGCTATTGTTGGCTTTGTAGTCGTGGTTATTCTGGCTCTTATGCTCAGCGCGTGGTGTTGCCGAGGTGCGTTTTTCTTTTTTGTCTGGGTCATGTACTTATGTGACGCGCAGGATCGTTTGAGAACCCGCTTTGTTGCCCTTGTTATCTGTGTGCGTGCTGTGGAGGTCTCGGTGAGTTGAAACAGAACCATGGATAAAAAGGTGCTTATTGAAATTATAGCGTGCCTCGAGTGCATTGGTTGTGGACTGTGCGCCGTTGCGGGTGCGGAAGTGGTTTGATGATCGATATGATCGTCCAATCTGATACTATTATACTGGACTTTGACAGCCCTATATTATACCAGTCTTGCATTTATATCCAAAGGACACTTGATTACTTACAGAATCTCTGTGCTTTGCTATATTCAACATTTTTGAGTAGCACAAGCGTGAGCTTACTTAGATCAGCTTATCGATGAGATCGACCAAGTGCACGGACTGCCAGTCTCAGATAATCCACCACGATGGACGTAGACTCGATACCCTCTCCAGAACTGGTGAGTCTCAGGTTTAAGTTTCAAGACGCCGTTTGATCAAGCGCGATCAGATCTCTTCTCCGTACCTGGTTACGCCCACCATAACTCTATCACCGAATTGCGAATCATCACGCATTTCATCCCCGAATCCAATATCGGATGTAGCAACGCGTCGCGTGAGTGCACTGCTTCAACGATTTCGCCTCAGTTATGGAAATCGCTTCTGGCAGTTTCCGCTTACTGCAGCTCTAGCGAAGAATGCATTGGAGAGTGACAAAGTTGTCAGGGTCGCTAGCCCTAGTCCCGAGCGTCCCATCGTCAGTCTAAATCTCCGTTTCTCGAGATGAGACTTACCTTTTTCCAATTCCGTACTAAATTTTTGGCTGTCCCTGCCGGTTGAAAATTTCTCCTCGGCCACCACTGCTCGGATCTTGACCTGATTTTTCCCTCACTTCTCGTCGGTGGTATAGGAAGAGGACATGTTCCAGTATTACAACTCTCAAGGAGAGCTGGTGATCCCGAAGGAAGAGCTTCTACCGCCACGCATATACACAGTGAGTCTTTCTATTCTTCTCATTAACTCAACTCAATCATGACATACGCAGTATTCCCCAACTTCTCCGCCACCCTATGATGCTCTTGGATATTTTAACATACTATGCCCAATACAACCACCGAAAACGACAAGCCGAATCCCAACAAGCGTTTCTCAATCTTTACCAACTATTCCACGGCCTGCTCAGCGAATCCCAACCAAAGTTACCCCACGTCCACCACTAATTCGACTGTGCAAAACTAAAGGCTGCAACGCAATCATTCCGTTTAAACATTACAAATGGGAGTACTGCAAACGATGTACTGATCGCATATCTCAATCAAAGGCAGATGGTTCGAACTCTCATCCGTCTTCTTCCACTTCTGTAGCACCTCAACTGCCTGACTCACGCTTGAACTCTAATAATCACTCCAACCGAGATAATAGTTGCATGCATGCACCCCCGTCGTTCACGATACCAACTTCCTCTCACAGACCCAAACCTTTACCCTTACCGGCAAGAAGATCCACAGCTGTATCGACAACGCGAAGTGTTTCCGAGTCCGGATCGAGAACATCGACTCTGTCTGGCAGCCCATCTACGACCGATATCTTGAAGACTTCCCATTCTTCAAACGGTGCTCCTAATGCTAATATTGAATTGGTAACGATTGGAAAGAAAAGGTCAAGATGCGTCACTGAACCAATATTAGCATCGACATCGCTGGTCGAACCTTCCACCGCTGTGGCAGTAAAGGAAGCTCTTAATCCACCTACTCTTCCGTCTACATCACGCATACCTCCTCGCCGTGCCGAACCGCATATACAACCTCAAACTCGTTCATCTCACATTACAAAACGTAAAACTCGACCGCTTCCCAAACCAACACCAGCGCCTAATCCCTTGACCCCCTCCTCATCCGTACCTGCACCCGCACCAGAGAACGGAAAAGTTTTAGACCCTTGGCTTTTGCGAATAGCTGCAGGCACTGAACAACGAAGATGTATCACTCCTTGCACCAACACGATACCATTATCATCATCTCCGTATACTCTTCGATGTCCGTCTTGCGTCAAAGCGGATTGGATAGCGAGAAAACACGGGGTTGAAAGTTTGATGCGGGCGAAGAAAACCACAGCGAAGAGTGAGGTGGACGAGAAAGAGAAGCAAGATGAGAAAGAAGAAGTCCGCGCGAACAGACGGGATTCGGGATTGAGCATGGACAGTTTACTCTCGCTGTCGACTTTAACGAGTTTAGAAGACAGCGATGAGGAAATTGAAGCACAGTTAAATGCTACATCTCCTACATGTGTTCCAGAGCTAGATCCGACTCCAAGTTCGGTACCGACGTCAACATCGAAAGTTTCTCTCAAATTTCCCGGGGAAATGTGGCGAAGAGTCAGGAACTTACGGTATTGCTCTGAAGATGGGTGTTGCAAACAGCTCAAGGGAGGGTACGACGAGTCGATCTGTTTGGGGTGTCAAGCGATGAGAAGAGAGAGGATGAGGGTGTTTGGTGTGTCGTGTGCGGCCGTTTGGAATATGCGTGGCATTTTTGGTGATCTTCAAGGGGTGCGAAGTGTAAAGGACGATGAAGGGGAAGAAGAGGTGATGATGGGCGATGTCATCCAAGGCGCCCGACTCTGCGCTGTTCGGTGGTGTTCGCATGTCCTACCCACCAAGGAAGAGTACAGGTGGATCATGTGTTTAGGGTGTCGAAGTTACCTTGTCAAGAGGGAACAGCAAAGTAGCCATGAAGGCGAGGAGAAGAAGAGGAAAAAGAAAGTGTGGGGAGGAAAGCTGACGTCTCGAAGGAACCCGGATGGCGCAGAGTGGAGGTGTTCCAGTTTGGATTGTGGCATGTTAGTTGGTGACGAAGAGCAAAAAAGACGATCCACTTCTCTTTGCGTTCAATGTATCAGGAGAAAGGCGAGAGAAGCTGAGAGGGTCGAGCTGGTCCGGGCGATGACGGGTACGGCGACAAGTTCGAGTTTGAATAAACCCAAACAGGAAGAAGCGCCTACTAAATCTGTGTGTGATTTCTTGTTTTTACCTTGTTGCGATCGCATTAAATTTGGTATCGGCAGCACTCGACTTGCAAAGGTCCATACTATCCCGAATTCGTCTCCTTTTCGGCACTAATAGCCCAATTTCGCGCGGAGCTTCATTCGTTCTTGCGAGATCAAGCCCAATTGGCGTTGCGCAGGAGATACACGTCAATTGAGGATTGTGAATCTTCCACCTCTGCCTCAAAACCGCCAGCAACAGAAAATGTTGCACCCACACCCACTTCGCTAGGCCCCTTGTTCACGTTCAAAGGGCAATCCTCCACCGTCTGCAGCACACCAAACATCATGAGCCCCTCTCACAGAACTGCTATCCTTTCCCACCTGGTATATGTCCGTTCTGAACTCGAGCGGGCTTCTCTACTCCAGCTGCGGCCGGAGAACACCGAGAATCCTCTTGTGGCGTTTAAAGAGGGTTTTGCGGTCAGGTTTGTGTGCATGCATGCCATTCCGTTGGGGTGGTTTCTATCTGGTGAACAAGACAACGAGAAGCAGAGGAGAGAAAGAGAGACAGAGACAGGGGCGGGAGATATGAGGAAAGACATCAAAGGTGAACTAGATATCATCGTCTTCCCCGATCATTCACATCACATTCTTCCTGGTCAAACGACGATGATAAAGTTCCGGATGGGGGTTGTTAATTTTTCGTAGTTCTCGTCGCTTTCTTGTTCATCTTTCGTTCTTTTGGCATCCCATTTGCGAGTTATTCATTCTTTATCACATACTTTTGAGTATCTGATTAATTTATGCAATTGAGTAGTTATCCAGCACGTATAACACTAAGAATCGCTATTCATTTCTCTCTTCATATGTAAAACTAGCTGGTTTTATTTTTCTGATTTTTGTGCGAGCAACTATGGCATAATGCCCCATTTCAAACTGTCCCTATTAGTGACCGCACTTACATAACCAATCAAATCAATCAACATTAAGGTAACTTCCGTAACCAAATCTGCCATAATAAGCGACGTTCGTGTCCCTTCGCTGTCCACAGTTGCATGAATGCCAAGTTACATTCTTTGTCGTCGGTTCACGGGTTATCGAGCGCCCTAGGTCCTCGTTGAGAAGTAACTGTCTGGAAACGAAATCAGCGTTCACGTTGACGTTGTAGGTTACACGCTTAATTCTGCTTCTGTGTCGATTCACTAGGGCCGTCAAGTTATACAGAATCTCATTGGTGGAGTTACGAAGCTCGTAACAAGGTTTGTCTGGAGCCGTAGAAAATAAGTATGCTGTGAACATGATGTACTACCGTACTTAACCGTACTGCCGTTTACGGCCGTATCAGACACCGTACCGTACCGTCAAGAAGATTTGAATCTCCCTTACGGTACGGGTGACACTCAACCTCACACCGTATTTTACCCGTCGATATACGGCCGTAAGCCGTATACGGTACGGTGCGCAGCCCTAGTTTGTCAAACCTTATTTGAGGTCAGTGGTGCCTAGTGCCTGGTGCCTGGTGCCGTCATCTCAGTCATCTGCGTACTGGCAACGCTTCAGCTTCATTTTCACCAGCAGATGGCTTTTCAGGCCTTTTTCTCGCTTTTTTTTCGGAGTGATAAATTGAATCATGTTAGTTTCATGGCATGATAGAACGCTTGACGGACGAAGCAACGGAAAGAAGCAACGTGAAATTTTAATGTCCTATTTAGGACAACTTTGATCTGCCAGTCAACGTCAACTTCAAGCCTCGCAGGGAGCTCGACGGCCCGCTAAGAATAGTAAAAACCAGACCCAAACCATCGATTACCCACGGAAAGAAGTACGGTACCAGCCGCGCGCAAAAGCTTTCGGGGCAATAACCTGCCGTTCTTGGAACAGCAGTGCCGAAAACCTCGATCGAGGCAAGCCCTCCAAGGGCAGTATTTGAAGGCACTGTAAGTCTGTAACCTAACCTTAAAGGGGTGGACTTGCCATGAGTTCATATAGATCGTCACAGAGAGGAGCCCGTTGCCTTATGCGCTGGAGCAGCGGCATGCCAGAGGGTGCCACGTGGAGTTGCGCCGAGGATTAGGTAGCAGACACATGATTTAAACATACTTACTAATCCTGATGGGCCATGCACAGCACTAGTCACGGTTAAGGGAAAGAGGGGTGATCTCAACGCGTCGCTTTCCTTGAATACCTCACCAGAGTCGCACCCGGCCGCTCTATTACACGATGTTCGAAGCAAAGCTTGTTGAAGCTGGATTTTTGAAAAAGCTTTTAGACGGTACAATACTCTCTTTCTTCTATTCTTTGCATCCACTTATGGAGTGGGAACAGCCGCCAAGGAGCTAGTCCCTGACGCCAACTTCGAATGCAATAGTGAAGGCATCATCTTACAGGCTACGGACAATTCCCATGGCACGCTCGTGTCTGTGCTCATCAGAGCAAAAGGCTTTGAGAGGTTCAGATGTGACCGCCCAATGCCATTGGGCGTCAATCTCAGCAGTCTTTCCAAAGTCCTCGAGTGTGCGAAAGACGATGATACGTGCACGCTCAAGGCTCTAGACGACGCAGATACTTTGAATCTCATCTATGAGGCCAAACGTGAGTAGTTTACGCACATACGTGTTGTATCACTGTCTGATTTGTCCAGGTTCTGGCCATATTGCCGAATACGACATGAAGCTGATGGATGTTGGCATAGAGACTCTTACAATTTCAGATACCGAATACGATGCTCGTATCACTATGGCTTCTTCAGAATTCGCTAGACTCGTCAGGAACCTAGGAACGCTAGGTGAAAGCGTTCGTATAGACGTGAGCAAGGAAGGTGTTCGGTTCACCTGCGACGGTGAAACGGCAAATGCAAACATCTTGTTGAAGCATAGTGACGAAGAGCTTCCTGCCCCTAAAACGAGAAAGATCAAGAAGGAAGACGAGGAGGAAGAGGAGGAGAAGGAAGAGAAGCCGGATTCTGATGGTGAAGAAGAGCAAGAAGAGGAGGATGAAGAGGAAACTGGACATAAGAGGAAGAAAAAGGTAAGGTTTTCAGTCTCTCGGTGCTCTTTGACAGATAGCTAATTGGAACACAGGCCAAGGTGTCAAAAAAGAAAAAGGATGAATCAGACGACGACTCGGACTTTGATGATACACCACCCGTCGGCGTCATCATCGAGCTCAGTTCTCATGTCTCCTTGACGTTCTCACTCAAGTACCTCGTCAACGTTGCGAAAAGCAGCAACCTATGCGGCAAAGTTCAGCTTTTGATGAGCTCCTATGTTCCATTACTGGTGAGTGGTTTCGTTGTTCACCGTTTGATGTTCTCGGTTTTTGACGCGGACACGTGCAACCCCCAGGTCTCGTTCGACTTTAAACAAGGTCACATCCGGTATTACATAGCGCCCAATGATTAGAAGCCTTGTGTGGACACTTGTATATATATTATCTGTTACCATCTTCACCTATCACTTTGCATCAGGAATGAGTTGTCGGTCTTACCAAATCGAGCCACGGTCAATATAGCAGATTTCCAGCCCCGTTGCCGTAACTTCGGGTATGATTCATATGAACGGTCCCATCCCAGTTAACATCGGTCAAGTGATGATTTCCAAGTTGAAGTGAATGAATGAATACACTCTTATGTGTAACGGTATGCAGGACTCAACGAGACCCCCCCTCCGTAGAAGTGGATTATGTCGATATTTTGTCGACGCCCCCATTGTCGCCTACCGATAACTACACAATCTTGACACTTCCAGATGCACCGACGCTTTGATGCGGGTTCTCCAAAGGAAGCGCCGGATTCATCCTTTACTACTCCGGCGTTTGCTGAGGAGTTTGATGTGTCTAACGCCAACGCATTGCAGCTTTCCGAGCCAGCGACTTCCCCGCTCAAACCAGCAGCATAGTACCCTCCATGCCAATCAGCACTAGCATCACACTGCAGCTACCTAAACCTTTCTCAGTCCACACCCTACTACTAGGTCCGTGCCCACTCCAGCTTCTAAAAGCTTGCCGCGTTTTACGACACTTGCCGAACTACAAGCTGCCATGAACGCCGCTCATGAAGGGGATGACTCATCGTTGACAGCAGTGCTAGAGCTTTCAACTTATGAGATAATCTACCCAAGTAGGATCGGTCTTTCCGGTGAGCACCGATCCAACTAGGCTGAAGATAATTGTAGAGGTGTATAGGATCCCCGATTCCGCCAAAATCCGCATGATGTAGTTTAATCGTTTTCGGAGTCCGCTAGCATTCCTTGTGTACCAAATTTGGTAAATGATTGCAGCTGATCCATTGCATAAGAACCAAAGACATGGACTAGACAACTCATAGTAAAATCCATTTTAAGCACTTTGCCGCGTTGCTCCTAGATTGTGTGGCAGGCTACTTTATAACATCTTCTCTATCGGGTTTCACAATTCCACGCACGACATATCATATATTACTATACTAAGCGTCGTATGCACGGAGGACGCAGACGCACACGATGTGGGTGGTTCATGCCAGTGCTTCATTGCGTATCGGTGCAGAGTTTGTTCGTCTATGTCGAGGCTTTCCGTGTGCAGGAGCCTTCAATACTAAGGTGATGTTTCAGACGCAATTGTACGTCAGAGTCTTATCGAATAATTTCTATAATTTCTAACATATCTTTGGCCCTTGGCAGAACTTCTCTATGGCTGGCATCTCATTCAACCTACTCCTCATCCGAGTATACCAGAGCCGTGTCGAACTGGGGGATAGCCTGGCAGACTAAAGAAAATGATGATGGCGTGCGGACTCTATCAAGAATCCACTTCAATAACTGAATCCCCAAATTCGTACAGTATCATCTGAAGGGCCGCTCTCAAATGCGCGACGAGTGGATGAGGTGATTGATGAAATACAGGAGCACCGTAGAAGCAGTGACGGAATGCATGTGAACTGGATTTGGTACCTGAAACGAGGTACATAAGTATAAGCGATGCAATTTCGTTTGCAAGCTATTCTAATGCTTCCTTAGTCAGTTCTAGTCAGTTGGTTACACTGGATTTATTTATTGATTTGTTGTTCTCGTTTATCACGCGATCTGCTTTGATTTTCTTCGCTTATTTTCATGAATTGCGTTTCGCCCTTCCCATGTGGCGGTCCGGGTTATAACGACATAGGGCGGATCAAGGTCTGTCAACCTCCTCCTGCCATATACACGACTCGTTGATGCACATATGCCTTGGTATCAACGTTCGCCGCCTATTGCTCCCGTTATGAAACAGGCTGTCTTGGACGCGCGGTCTTGGGTGAGTATTTAGCTCCCATCTGCAAGATTGAACAACGCCTGGTCTTCTCATATGTGCTGCAGGCGTTCGCCCATAAGTGGTGCTGTTCATCATGTAGAGTCAAGTATACGTTGAGGCAACATGTTAGCCGCTGCGTTCAGTCGTGGTCCACATTGCCATCTGTGGGATAAAAGCTGCAGGTTATTCGCCTGGCCCTCAATAAAATGAATGCAAGACAGTCTTATAGTAGCAGAGACAACGGTGACGGAGGAAGTAGACATAGGGAAGATAGATTCTGGACCAAATGCAATGGACTGTATTTGCAGACATTGCATGCGCAACTGCAAGTACAATTGTAACAAGTTAGGCTTCCGTACTATTCGAGGACGGGCACGTCACTGTCAACTAA
>KN818359.1:0-42787 GCA_000827485.1 Amanita muscaria Koide BX008
TCAATGGAAATCTCCCATGTCCCATATGTAGTTTTATTGTAAAGTGATGCCCCTCTGAACTCCTCATCTGACATCAATTTGGCTCGATGCTCCATGAACAACTCCAGATAGTGATCAAGCCCACAACCACATGACATGACATATGCCCCAGCTTGATCAATGGCAAGGGGAATACAACCCAATGCTGCAACAAGCTTTTGCACTACTGTTGCAACATTCACTGAGTTGTTCTCAATCATAGCTGACTTCAACAACAGGGCAATGCCTTCAGCTTCTCCCATCTCTGTCACTTCAAGACAAGTTCCTGAAGTGATCCTTGCCAAACCCTTATCCCTGCTAGTGATCAAGATATTACCCCCATTTCCAGGGGGAATGAACTTTTCAACCACTTGACACCCCCCATCTGCATTATCAAACACCATAAGCCAGTCATCTCTATCACCAATCCACTCTAACACAGATTCAGCTGAAAGTGCAGCATCCATCTTATATTTCAGTGCAATCTGTTTGAGACAGAGGTCAATAGTATGCTCTGAAGAAGCATCAATCCAGAATATGTCAGAAAACCTAACATAGTCTATGTCAAACACTGAACCAACGAAAACAGAAGCTCAAACCATTTTTTCCTGTATTGTTGTTGAATGAATTTGAGGCATATCTGAGTCTTACCAATACCTCCCATTCCATACAAAAGGAATCCCTTCCTTTCACTGTCAAGTTTCGGTGAAAAGCAATCCTTTAAAGCCTGTAGATAAGTGTCACGGCCTAGGTAAAAGGTACTGGGAGACTGCAAAGGAGGTAAAGGAGGGATCTGAGCATAAGCAGAAGCATTGGATGTGACATAAACATTCTTGGTCTAATGTGGTACTATGAGCATGGCGTAGTTACCGAAATTTAGCTTACATAATTGCCCCCTACTGTTGTGATTTCACCACCAGTCATGGTAAAGTTCTGAGCATTTTGAAACGCAGAAATGTTTTGACCCATGACGATCAATAGCGTTCAAGTGTTCGAGCGTGCGTGTGCGGTGTATGTGATGGTCAGGAAGAAAGACGCAATGTCACATATGTATGTCACGCGATTCCGCGCTTTATGTTACTCACCTTGGCAACATTATTGCCTTTCAAACGAAAACACAAGTTGAATGAAGGGAGAAAACCACTGGTGAGATTTCACGGCTACTGCATGAATTAGCGTAGTCAAACGTACGCCCAGGTCCATGATATGACGCCTTGTCCACACTTCACCCCCGAAACCTCCAAACACTTGAAGCTCTTCGTTCACGTTCATTCTCATTGATCTCTGGCAGACGGCTATCCTCGACTCGGAAGCGGAAGGATTCTCGCACTTCAATGAGCCTGAGTATTGGGATTCCCTTACGAAGCTAGCTGGGAGCCGAGCGGTCGGGGTGTTGCCAGCTCCAATAGCTTTTGAACTGGTATGATCAGGTTTTAGACCAGATTCTTAGACTCATCAACTCAGTTTTATGGCGTCTACTGCGTCCACTCGCTTCTCATCGCTCACGCACTTGGACAGATCAGAAAAAGATTGAACATCTAGCGAATCTAGGAGACAACGCTTACGGACGAATGAATACGTAAACCGTTGTTCAGGACTCCAGACTTACTAGGGGTGTACCGCCCTCTTTTGGGAACTTGGATATCCATAGGCGCCAAAATGTAAGCAAATTGTATCAGCGCGAAAAGGAAGTAGGTAGCTAGGAATTCACTGTTCTTGATGATAATGAATCATTCATATCCACTTTCGCCTCAGTTTTGGAATGATCTGGTGTTTGTGCCCCCGTCTTGACGCGGAAACGTTGATGAATCCTTACCCTGACGTCCAAGAGACCAGGACCTGTGGCAGACACAGACAGGGAGGTATGACCATTCACTGGTCGTCCTATTTCGTGAAGAATGCCGCCTGAACCAGAAACGGCCATTTCATGTATGTCACGCATATAAACATACAAATCATGGTTGAGGAGCGAGGAACTCTCAGCTGTAGCTTGACTTGTCGGCGTATTGTTGCATTTAGCATAGATATATCAAATTTGCGTCTGCTCAACTGCACAATGTCTTAGAACGTAACATCTTTCCCGGGCTCGCCATGTCTCCTCAACTCCTCCTTCGTTTTCTCATAATCCTTCGCGACTGTGCCCCCTTCCGTCGTGTATTCAAATGCGACCAGTCCTCCCCGACACTGACCGCGCTTCCCACGAGCTCTTTTGGAGACTCTGGGATTCTGGATTTCAGGACAGTGTTTGGGTCGACAGGTATCCACGCAAACAGCTTTTGTGACAGCGTCGATGGTGGAGACATCGACGACGAAGGAGAAGCGTCTGGCGTCCATGTCACCATTTTCATACGGAGAACACCATTGCCTTCGAATATGGTCTATTTAAGGTACCTTTTTGCGAACAGTGAATATCATATTCTCTCTGGCAACACTCAACGGCTGCCTTACTTACCCCATAGACCTCACAGGATGATAGCCCGGATTTGGTGACCGTCCAACTTCTCCAGTCCAAAGGAGATATACCGGCTTGAGGAAAGGTGGAGGGAGATTACGGGTAGCAAGGTTAAATATTTCACCAGCAGTGAGTCCGTTGGACCTAGAGGTTCTTCAGGAAGGTTTTGGCGGTAGTTATCTCTCTTGTGTGTCTTAGCCCTTCCCGGAAAGCATTGACAGAGGGCATGAAGAATCGTCCTAAGGTGATATGTAAGTTTGGTATTAAAAACAGCCGACCAGTCTTTTCAAGAAAACTTGCCCGTCCTCCTCGAGCCGAAGCTGCAACTCTATACATTTGACTTCCACTTTACGTCTCCTTTAGATAGCTTCGTCTGGCTCTCGGTGCTTAGGTGGAGGGGCGTCGCCATGTACTTAGGCGATCCTGGGGACTCTCGTACTTGCGGAGAACGGACGAGTTGTGAACGACATGACCATTCGCACCGCTATAGGGTGTTGTTAATGCGATATCAAATGAAACAGGCAAGTGCAACTCACTTTTCGAGTGGGTGAGGCAAAGAGTGAGATCATGACGTGACTTCATATGTAAGCGACTTTCTGAACAAACTCAAACCATCAAGGCATTCGAGCCAGACGATCTCCAACGGAAAGAAATGGAAAAAGATGGATTCGAAGGAAGTTTTAGTATGAAAGGTTGGTTTCTTTTTTTTCGCTTTACGTGACTGTTCAAGACTATATTCGCGAGTCGTGACTATAGAGATTCTTCGGATTTCATTCATCGTCTATATGCCCATGGCAGCTAGATCTCATGATCCAATCCTACCCCGATTTTACTCCTGAACAAATCAATGCTATCCATTCCTTGCACGGTTTGCTGCTAGCAAAGTGCTCTGGTGTTTACACTGTTACCAACCTGGACGAGTCCAGAAGTCAGATATGGTCCAGGATCTTCCTCCCAATCCTCACCCCAACCAATCGGCTGCCTCTCGTAAAAACAATAGGAGGTCTGTTGAGCATTGGGAGTGTTCTCGATGTGACTAGGCTGACACCGTCGTATTGCAGATGATACCAGCCCGCCTCGGTCCACCAACGGCAACCAGGCGCATGAATCAGCTAGCGAAAGCGAATCCATCACTTTGTCCGAAGTTGCCTGTAACCTCATCGACGCTCTATCCGATCTTGACAAACTCCTGCCTCCATTCAAGAAGCCGCCTCAGAAAAGAAGAACCTCTCTCTGGTAGGAATGGACCCGCGGACAGTGCATAGTGCATGTTCAAGAGTGGAGAGTAATCTGAGACCGCTCGTCACCAATGGAAAGGCGAAAGGGAGAAGGAAACGGAGAAGAGGGAGCGAATTGAGAACAGCTGGGACGTGTCAGCTCCTGTTCCCAATCCGCCCAGCGTCCCTCTAGGACTCAATCATAATGCCAATCACGCGACGGAGGTCACCAACGGCAAAGAAAGATAGCAGAGCGATGCCAGTCGTTAATGGCAATTAACATCATCGTCAACAAAAGGTTCGGAAGCAGATGGCCAAAGTCAACAGTGGGGGTTCTGGGAGCTCCGGTCGTAACTGGGGTGGGTGCTGTGATTGATCCTGGCCTGGTCAAGGATTCGTTGTTTTCGACGTTGCTGTGTGCGACAGCCACAAAGATCTGGTAAGCTGGAGAGGAATCGAGGTTTTGACGTTGATTCATGTACGTTTTGTTACAAATGACTGGTGTGTCTTTTCAGTTGTGCTTACTTGCGTTGACTAGAATGATCCATCATTCTTGAACACCCTTTGGAAATAATACGTGAACAAGTGCTGTACAGAATGAATACGGATGTTATCCATACTCTCATTTGTTATGTATAATAACCCTGAATCTGTAAACGCTGTAGTTGTGCTCGGTGCTAACTTGCTTCCCGTATAAGTATAAAGTAGTTATATAAGGCCGTTTCAAGGCTAACGAGATGTAGCGGCCCTTTTTCTTTGCCTTGAGGCGAAAAGTGCCTTCACTAGGCAGCTCGAGTAACTGGTGAATATGATCAGGTCCTTGGCGTTGGACGAGGACTCGTCGAAACTTGTATCAGTGATATACCGTGTCTTCAACATGAATACTGGGTGGCTCAATTCCAGTCTTTTGACCGATATCAGCCTTGGACTCGTACTTGTTAATTTCGTTTTTTAAAAGCTGGGCATTGTTGTATGATCGGAGCTGAGCGCTGGGAGCGGTCGATAACAAGTGCAAGTTTCAGTGTTGGTGGAGTGATTAAGCTTACTTGTCCGCTTACTACTATACTGTATCTTGAATTTCCAGCAGACAATAGGTTACGGTACTACTCCTGTCCTTCATGCCAGGGCCAGATACTGTGCGGCATTATATTGCAACACGCATTAAAAACAACAAAGGCGGAAAATCGATGAGATGACTAGAGGTAGTGGTACGATTACCGGTATCTACGAGGATCGCAGGTGAACTTATACGCTAATATTATTATATATGTCGTACTCATCCAAATGAGAATGAAATTCATAGGGCAGTAACACAAAAATTCTTCTTGAGGATCCATCGCAATAAGACTGCACAATGTAAAGATGAACAGGCCTTTACATTTTTTGACCACATTGCATACTATGCGAGCCAGTGGTGCGCTCGGCTTCTAAGTATGACTGCCTGGCCTGAGCTAGTCGACTCTTGATCCTTGCCGTGATGTTATCGGATACCATTTGTCGCAATACCTGTTGGTCCGTCCTGTCAACAGTCGTCAACGGATGCCTTACTAAACGAAGCGTTCACTTCAATGGTATGCCGAATCGTTGTCGTCAGCGGAAGACTTTTGTTCCTCATGCAATAAACGATCAAGTTCTGGTGTAGTCCAGGATCCTGGTAATGAAAGGCAGCAGAGAACATGGAGACACCGCAGATAACGCTTGGGCTGCATAAGGAACGGTTTCAATCGTCTCAAAAGGAATAGGATGATGACACGTACTTTCTTGTTCTGCTATGACGCGTTGCAACATTGCCCAAGCTTCATCCGTCGATAAATCAGTGTCAATGAAGAGGTAGAGCGGATGTCTTTGGATGTCGCGGATGTTGGTTAACCAGCCCTAGAAGAAGTTATCATCAGTGTCATCCACAGTTACTGCAGCCGAAAAGGCCCAGCCTCTAACAGAGATATGGCATACTAAAAGCTAGGATATACACCCGCAGACGGAGGAGGACCCACCTATTTCAAAGAGGCCTTCTGGCGTTGAAGATGCATATTCTATGTGCCGCTTGCTAATATAAGGCATGTACTCAGGGAGTGAGCGACGTCAAGTCAAATTCTGCTTCATTTCTGCAACCGCCATGATCTCGGTGCTGTCGGGTGCTCACTGTACTTGAAGATGTAGTGCCGGCGTTGAAACGGTTGGTAGAAGTGACAGTGACGGTGACGAAGTGAAGAAGGCTCGTGGCGTGCTCCCACACGAGCGAGCGCCGGCAGTTGAAGATGGCTTCAGGCCCCCATCCTCTCTCTGCCGAAGATTTGAGACGACAAGATAGCAAAAAGGCGGAGAAAACACACCGATACGCCGATAAAATCTATCATTTGCATGTACCCATTTTGTTTGTCCCATCGGGGTTGAGAATGATGGGTATATGCGCGACTGGGAAACTTGAGATATACATAGAGGTCTAGATGAAGAGGGAAGGGACGGCAGCCATTCCTGAATGGGCAATATTCAACATGGTCTAGACGTCACGAAACAATACAAACTCCTCACCACGCAAGGCGTGCGTAATCCCCATGTCGTAGTCATCCACAATGGCAGTAAAGGGGCAGAGATTTGATGAAGACTGGGTCGAAAGGGATAAATGGGCATCTCTCACTTCTCCGAATATCGCGAGGGTTGTCTGTCTGGGACGATGTTGTCCTACAGTCAATATTGAATTAAGACAGATAGCCGTGCTGGCGACTCACATTAAGTGGTATGATAGATTTGTGCCCTGCCCGCAAACGATGTGCCACATCCCCATCCGTAAGACGCAAACACCTCTTGTCGTACATCAGATTGGATCCTGAGCGTGCAAGTTTTTTCACGCGTGTCTGCTAATGTATCTGGTTTGTAGAAACAACGACAGGCATGCCTTGAAGAGTGGAAAACGGCCACTTTACTCATGTACTTCCAGTACGTTTTTGCGTAAGGTTGGTAGAGGTCTATTCTCTTTGGCTGATATTCAGAGTGCTCAGCATGGCAAAATCAACAGTGAACACAAGATAGACGAGTGCGGTCCCTTCTTCCCCGGCCCTAACAAACACCTCAGCTATTTTCGCAGCATGCAAGTTGGAACGTACCATAATCATATCACAACACAGCCCACTGCAAGGTTGCTCTTATCCCATCAAGTGCATGGCAAGGAACAAACCCCCAACGTTAGTTAGTGCATAGTGTTTTGGGTGCGTAAGATCCAGTTTGCTGGTAGTTGTATAAGGCCATTCTAAGGCCACCGAGATGTAGCGTACCGAGATGTAGCGGCACAGTTGGGGAGGGCGTAAACCGCATAGCGCTCTTGCGGGACGACAAACAGCAGTGTGCACATAAACCGTGAGAAATATCCTGATCAACGTTCTTCAGAGATTGTTGCCTTACCTTCATCTACCCAGGAGATCATAAACTTGTGAACTCTCCTTATGGTACTGATTGAGTTTGCACCAGACAAGATCAAGCTAGTGCCGCAATTGCAACATTCAGATCGATCAGGTTTTCTGCATACTGTAGCGGGATATCGCGCGTTTCCGAAACATCCGGGCAGCTGATAGCCGGAAGGCTGTCTTAACAATTGAGGTTGGGTAGTTCCGGTCCTCGCGCGCCCTGTATCGGCTGGAGGTAAGCATCATGGTATCATCGATGCCTGTGAAACTCAAAGAAACAATCAAATGGCCGCACACGGAATGGCCAGGATATTCCGAGTACAGATGACGATTAGGATCCACTACATAACTTTGATTGTTCGCTAAATGCCAGAGCCCCAAGAGGGCCAAAGACCGCAGTTCCGGCTGCGGAGTATGCCATCCGAACCCAGGGAAAGATAAAATAGGAGGTCCAGACTCCGGGCAGGAAGTTCCGACATTCAAATTTGGGGACCTTGAAAGCAACGGAGTTGAACTGTCCCTCATCACTCTTTTTTTCTGATGAGGAGGGCAAATCACGTCACAATACTATCAATCGGTTTTATTTATTTAGTTGACCAATCCGTTTAAGTATTGAAATAAGCGCGCCACAAGGCTACCAATTCAATTATCAGACCTGGGTGGGCACAGTCACATCTACGTGATATGCGGTCGGTTTGAAAAAGGGAAGCCCTGTGCTTTTGGGTCCGTTAGCGGAGCTTGTCAGCTTGTGATTTCCCCAACAAGGCTCTGAAGAGGACCGGAGGGCTCGGCGACTTCGGCCTTTTCAGCGAGCTCTATAGACGGCGATCGTTCACTGCGTACCCTGCACGCGGAAAATGATAGACATGGACATGTGCGTGGCGTTGCGAAGTTGGCTGTTCCGAAGTTTCTGGTTGCGCTGAGTTAGAGTGGAAACGCCACGCCTGCTTAGGCAACGGCCGCCACTGTTGTCATTGTTTGGACTACGCAACTTGGGTTCGGGTGGAACACTTCTATTGTTGGTTTGGTTCCTCATCATCGTCATCATCACCATATATATATTGGTATTGATAATGATGAATTTTTCCAATCTGAATATACAGGGCCAGTTTGACTATACTTTGAGAGCAACTGTAGTAAACGCGATGAAATCAGTATAGTACAGAACACCATCAAACCTGAAGGATATTCAATGGGCTTTATTGCAATGTCTGAACACGTAACCGTATATAGCTACACTGTCCCAAATTTTGAAACAAATTCGCTATTAGCTTGAAGTGCAAGGGTGGGGGACGGTTGTGAAGCTGATAGAAGCTGTCACGTCCAAGAACCAACGGTAACGGTGCTTCCGAAGAATCAGGCTTGACGAGAGGAACGCTCGTCGGTAGAGGTCGAGACCATCATTGGCAGAAGCCTCGCATTAATCCTGCACATCATTTAGCGAACTAAGCCATGAGAAGATGAAGGCGCGCGTCGTGAGCTACGATGCGCTACAGTGGGGCAGTAGCCATACCACCCCAAAGGATCGAACCCAATTATGAACACCTCGGATCGTAAACGAGGGTCATACGCGAACGTTGAGTGGGCTTCAAATTGGCGACGGCTTTGACGCACGAAACCTTGACTCCGATACGAAGTTGAGAGCCGTGTAAGCACATCGCCCTCAAAATTTAGCATGAAGTGGTGGCGGCCGATGGGCGATTACAGTCATTGCCAGCTAGGAAATAGGTTTCAACTTGACGCTTGGCTATGAGCTTGTCGTGTACTTCGCAGGACGACAGAGGGGATAACTGGAGGATCACAGTATCGTCCATCTCTGGTTCTTCCCTTGGGACAGGGAGCAACACTGGGGTCTAGACTCTCTTGACAACCCAACTTGGCTACTTACCACGAGCTATCGAGGTTTGACGTGTCTTCTGAAGAGCTGTCTGCTCTTGCGTCTTGACTGGCCAAAAAAGGAAACGAACAACGGCGACGGCGAGAACGTCGGAGAGTTCGAACACAATTGGCGCCGACCCACCGGGAAGCAACCCGATTGCCACGTTATTGACAGCCAAGGGAGACATCTGGGAAACTTCTTGAAGCTTACTAAACTCGTGTGAAGGTCCTCTTTTTCCCCTTTTCGTCGTCATTAAACTACGAACGGTCCATCCCCGGAGCATCCAAAAGCAACCGCGCAGACGAATGCAAAGGAAGTTGTCTGGTGACTGGTGGTGGCCCTTCTGGAACTAAAAGCGATGCGACAGTTGGCGATTCTCAATTTATTCCCAGTTCCGATATCGGGCGTTTGCATTAGATGCTGAATAGCATCTAGGACTTTGGGGAGGGCCGCGGAAGTAAGGGGAGCCCCTCATCGGTCTATTAGTCAAGCAAATTTCGTATATACCCAATGTAGGTCGGGTGGGTAGTGTGGGATCTAATTGACTAGATTATTTCTGTTGCAAGTTCTGGCACTCGTGAGGCAATAAAATTGTAAGGTACTTACGGCGGACCTGGCCACCGTGGTTCGCCGTTCTTGCTTCCCTTTTTGAGAATCACCTGCCGCCGCGTATACGTGAAAGTCCACCGGCCTTTGTGTCAATGCCATGTAATTCAATATCAGATGTCTCGATCTCCTTGCGCAACGGTGATTTCTGCAGAATCGGGACCATCTGGAACGTATCTTTTTTACTTGCAGGGATGCTGAGCCTTGTTTTAGCCAACGATTCTGTAACACCCTCATTATGTCGTGTACGCGTGTACTGATTACGATTCTTGATTTCTAGATGCTTGCCAGTTGTGATACGCCGGCAGTGCCCACCCACCCTTTTTCATGAAGGACGAATTTCGGTATAGATCGGAGCAAAATGGCATGCGCTCGCAAGCAGAAGCTGTGACACATCTGAAAACTGTGAATGTTGTGAATGTCGTAAAACCGGGATCCGAGTCCTTAAGTTGGTTGATGTCTGTATTGTGGCCACACGTCGTCAAAGGCGAAGCATATGAAGCATAAAGTATACTTGGAGATACTATACTATGATGGTGGAACAGCTTGTGGCGTGATGGAGAGAAAACGTACGTGTGATGCATGATGCACTGTGTTGTGCATGGACAGACTCGGGACTCTTCTACCATCGGCGCTGATTAGGGTCTGGCATTCTGTTCGCGCTGCGCTCTGAGCGGCGTTCCAACCGAGCTGAATCGAGGTGACAGCCATCCCGGGGACTATTAATGTTAATCATATCGATGATTCGATGAGCCACAAAGTGCTTCTCCCAGTGGCTCACTACCGACATACCATATCAGGAAAAATTTGGCAGCCAAAGCCCCCATCTTTTCTGGACTAAAAAAGAGCCCCTCCATCCTACTATATTTGGTAACGCCAAGCTCAGAAGCTGGGAAAAGCCAGAGGCAGAAATCGGTGATGTCAAGTAAGATGTATACATACGTAAGTTATAATATAAAACCTATGATTTTTTTCCGTTACAAGATCTGACAATGTAATTCAGTCGACCTATCTTGCACACCCGAAATCTCGCATAGCCTAGCGCGGAGCTACACCCAAATCTGACCGTGACAATTTTCACGTGTGGTCAAAGAAGCTAAACCAGTTACCATACCATACCCGTTGCTCTTTTATATTTTGGGCCGAGATCTTGCCTTTTGGGGTAGGAAGAAACGGCGAACGGAATGTGCAAATGCCACATTGAATCCTTAATTGGATTACGTTCGGCTGAATCGGTTCGTATTACTTTCTCCGCTCACGTTCACGCTATTTGTCATCTCGTGTGTCGTTGTATCGTGTAAGGTGATATCGTATTGATATCGTGTATCATGTACCTATATCGTGTAATGCCATTTATGATCTTGATCCATTGATGGAAGATGAACCGAGCCTGGAGGAAGGACAAACGTCACAACCTATTTGAGAGATACTAGATACGGCACGGGGGCGAGATTTGGCAAGAGATTTTGGGATCTCCGTGGCCCTGAATGTTGGCGGTGGCGGTGGAGGGAGGGGCTACAAGGGGACGTAACTCAAAAGGGCAGTTGGACCATATTAGGCGTCTTGGTATTTTCAGCCATCGCGAGTTTAAATTTAATACGAGCCCTGGTTATTGGCCTTCGTTGTAGGCATAAATTGTTATGTACTTCGCGTTCACTGCCGATCTCTACGCGATTAAGGACTCACGCGAGATGCTCCGTTATTGTGTTGCGTGGACCGCGCGTAATTTGTAAATGGCCGTTCGTCAAATACAGGTGTTTTGCAAGCGATGATGCCCCATCAGGCGGGCATGTCCATATCATTGTAAGTACATCCTTTGTTAACGACGAACAAAGAAGATACTATTTGAAATCATTCGAGTTGACAGGCTTGTCTATCATGTGAGGTGGCACGGTCTTGTAGCTGACTGTTTTGAACAAAAAGGGGTCGGTCCTGTATGGCAGTGCGTAAGCTGTGTGCGTGTACGCGCCGTATACGGTACAGTTCCCAAGCGATGACCCTTTCGGTGGAGAATTCCCTGGGTAGCCGAAAGTGCATGGAATAAGCCTATCACTTGAGCCGTAGTAGCACGGTTGACAATTATATCGCCCCATTGTTTAGGGTAGTCAGGGTACCAAATTTGAAGAAAAAGAGTTTGAGGCTGGGTCCATGAGGTCCGCTCTTCTTTGCTTCATGACTCCAAGGCGATATCAATAATAGTCCGGCGCACATTTAGTGGCAACCAAGAATTCGGCGTTCATGCAGAGTTACTAACAGACGGGATGATTCTTTGACATCGATAAAAGAGCCTGCGATCTTGATTGTCCGGCGGTTATGAGTCGATTAATAGATACCAAAGTGGCCCATGTTGTTCTAGACAAGTGGCACATTTCAGTTGCATACCTCCTTTCCGAAATCACCGTAGTGGTTCTTTTTTACGACTCACTTGTCCCCATGTATGCAACGCTTGATGTATTTGCCACAGGCTAAGGTTGTTGCCTCCCATCAAAGCTGACCTGAGCCTTTCGATTTGAGTAATGGAACGGGAATGGGAGAGGGTTGCTGATACGAGGGCCGAATCAGTCAAATTGCTGCCGCATCAGACTAAAGCAGCCCGCCCTGTAATTGGGAAGCGACGGCCTGAAAAGAAAATAAAAAATTCGGAGAATGAAAGTTAAAAATTGAGTCGTGCGCGGCGTCCGCGTGGACAGATTGGACCAGTTCCAGGGTGAAAAAAACGATTTTGAGCATTGAATATTACGGAATTCGGCGGGGCCGACGGCGACTCAGAGTCAAAAGAGAGGAGAGATCCAACCGATTTGGTGAGACATGTAGGGGAGAAAGTCACGTGAAGAGGGGTAAGGCTATGGGGAATCCCTGGGGAATCCCCTGGGTGATGACGGCAAAGGGTGCCGAGAGGACGAAAGAAAAGATGAACAAGATCAGCGCAAAAGGCAAATGCGCTGTGTTGGATGGCAAATTCCACCTCGTTCCAACCCTTGGACGACGACGGCATAAGCGGAAAATGCAGCCACGTCCACAAATTTACTCCTCCCAGTCCGTCAAGTCGTATTCCGTTTTAAATATCATTATGTCCCTTCTCCGTCGCCTCTTCGCAGATGGCCTTTTATACGCCCCCGCTCCTTCCTTCCTCCCCCTCCGCAATGAACGCTCCTCTTCCCCTTTCATCCTGGTCTGTATGGACAAACAGAGGCCTCGACGCGCCCCTCACTCCTCCTATGACTTCTACCTTTCAATCACGTACAATGCCCCAACAAAAACCGCGTCTGACTCTGCCTCCCATATCACAACTTGACCGTCACCTACCCCCATGTATGCGCGTTTTTCTTCTCGTTCTGTCTATTTTTATTTAATCTCTGCTAGTGACACCTCCTGCCGAGGCGACCTTCTCTAAGCAGAGATTGTCTAGATCTCCAGTAGACGATATGTCAGACAGCGATGATTCAGAGGCAAGACCACAACCAACAACATCGCAGATGGTGGATTGGCTAGATGCTTCCCGGACAAGGTCGTCGCAGTCAATAGCTGAAAAGACGTGCGAGATGATTTGTTACTTGTGGTTCGCGTCTCCACCAGCAGAGCACGCATATCCCTCGCCCTCCAACTCGCCACACTTCATGTCGCGGTCAATGCCACCGTCGCCACTCCAATTGGCCGTGACACCGGCTTTTGTCCAGTTCATGAGAAAACTGCTCGAAACGACTCAGGTATCGCAATCTGTGATCGTCTTGTCTCTGCACTACATCTACCGACTTCGGGAAAAAAACAGATTCACACCCGCCCAGTCCGGGAGTGAGTTTCGGATAGCAGTAGCTGGCTTAATGATGGCAAACAAGTTTCTCGATGAGTAAGTCCCTAAATATATGCGCGTGTTTTTCACTCATTCCGCGTTTTCTAGTAATACCTATACAAATAAAACATGGTCGGAAGTGTCTGGTATTGATTTGCCTGAAATCAACAAGATGGAACGCGAGTTCCTTCTTGGAGTGGAATTCAATCTCTATGTCGATAAGCCGACATACGAATCTTGGTTGAACTTGCTCAAAGGTCTTGTACTCACAAAGGAACGTGATTCGCGGCAGTATCGCACTAAATCCCGTGCACGGCCTTCCCGAGCTGCGCATACACATAGCTCCACTGGCCCAGCCACACGAAGTTATACAACTTCAAGAACGCGCGCTCCTTCCCATCGCGCACGTTCCACATCTCCTTCCCGGCACGCTGTGCAACAGCCGTGCTGCCATCTTCCTCCACCCATATACACGCAACTTCCGTCCCCAACGCCTCGTTCGGGTTCAAAGCGGACGGCAGAAGCCGCATTTTCACCGTCTTCCGTGTCCCATTCAGAAATCCCGTCTAAAAGGCAACCAGTGTCCTTGCAGATACCGTCGTCATTCGGTCCAGATGCTACCGCCCCTCGATCCTATTCTCCGCTCGAAAGCTTACAGTCGTTCGCTAATATGTCGATTGACTCCCCTCAAGCTCTTCAGTCTTCTCGTAATATGCGAGATAGAAGGGAGCAACTAGTGTCGGAATCCAGAGGTGCAAGAGATGCAGCAGTCCCCGAGACCTTAATCACGGCATACTCAGTGGATGACGCCAGACGTGCTCCGCCGCAGGCAAGTTTTTTTGTCTTAGCTTTTTTGCTTTTTTGACTCACTGGCTCCTTTCCAATAGCAACTCTACTTCTACACGTTGGCGTGTTCGCCGATGGAAAATGATGCCGAATCACGCTGGCGGAAAGCGAGACTTCGGGTACATCACCCGCCTCCATCATCCGCGGACCTACTGGTGCCACCGTCAACCTCATCCGCTTCGTCTGCTTCGTCCTCTGCTTCTTGCGACTATTCTCATCACTACTCGCATCTCCCTCCTCTTCCCCAACTTCCTCAATTGCCTAATCACGATTCCCGTCCCCGTTACCTCGCACCATCCGTGCGACTCCCTTACCATCCTCACCCAGTCGTCCAGTCAGCGTCGACGAGTCCGCATGAAATGCACGTCAATTTTGCATCAAGGAATTATGGACAACAGCAGCGGTCTGATTCTCTTCCGCACTTTAACGATACAGCATGGAAACGACCTCCCGTGGTTGCCGCCCCAGGTCATCATCAGACCCCGAGTTTGCCAGCTCATCACTCGACAACCACTGGAGAGAGTCCGGTTCCATTTGCCCCGTTTGCGAACGCAGGTCCGCCTGGATTCCATTTTTACCCAACACCAATGCAGAGGACGTATGAGCTATACCCGCCACACGTGAATTGGCCTTTGACTGCGTCAAGAAGTCAACGAGTTTAACGTTATTTGCCTCGTTCCTGTTGACTCTTTTTTCAATTGCCGTTGCTAACCGATACTCTCCTCTCCTTAACCCCTCTTCTCCCTTTCCGATATGCAACGCACGGCAATGTGACAGTTGATAATTATTGGTGGCAACCTCGTCTCCTCTTTCATTATCTCCATTGATGCAATGATTATGTTTATACACACTGCAGTTCCTTTTCGTGTCCGTTCACAACTGTTTCCCTCGCATTGCAATTTTGGACGTTTTGGTACTTGGCACTTTTTATTTTGGCATTTTGCATTCACAATACAAATCACAAAGCATCCGCATTCGATATACAATGACCTACAATTACAATACCAATACGTATACCAATACTATTACGCTACAATTGATATACACCTGATACATCGCAATCAATCATGATGATAACAATATAATGCGATGTCGCAGCACATCCGGATTCTTTTTACCTTTACGTTAGGATACATAACAACATCTTTCGATTATTAATAGTGAACAGCTAACATGTAAACACCTTGTTTGAGTAACGAGACGGTCCGAAACAAGGGCTTCCGGCGTATCCAAGAACCATGCCTGTTCAAGATGTCTAAATGTATCCATCCGTGGTATGTATGTGTGACCACCCTATCCGTGATCTCCCTATATCCTATATCCTCCTTATGCACCTTACACGCTCCTATGTCGTATACCCTCCTACATGTGATGGCCTGTATATGACCATATGGAAATATTGGGCTCGTCATCATCGTCATCATCGTCATTTTTTTTCTTTCTTGTAAAATTCGGAATTGGAGTCTACCGCCGAATCACGGGTCGGGGCGAAATTTTTGAACGCCATAGGGTCACGATGTCGGCGCAGGGTGAGACGACATAGGCGACCATAAGCGATAATAGCGATGATTAACATTTGAATGTAGATGGATGGTGCCACTACCCCTAGCAGCCCCTAGCCAGCTAGCACTTGGGCACTTTTAAGGTAGCACCTATGTTCAGTAACAGATATCTCCATTTTCCATCGGTTGAAAAAATTGCAATGTGATTTTTTTTTGCAAATTTTGGGTTTGTCGAGCTCAGTATGTAACATTGCGTCGTCATTCTCAATCACAAGGACACACGTCAATCCGCGCAGAGACGTAGCTGTTCGTATTCGTGCCACAGTGTAATGCAGATCGATCACTGAAGAAACGCGAACCAGAAAAAAAGGGGGACAGTACATTATGGAATTATGGAATGCGGGGCTAATTGGACAATAACAAGAATGAGGAAGAGTGGTTATTTGGCCTCTCTAGACAGACATGGTCTTATAGAAGGGCCTATGTCTCGGAGGATGCGTCTAGTGGTGTAAGTATAGCAACTAATATATGCTTATTCTGCGAATGCGCGCGTACGAACAAGTTTTTGATAATGTTGATTCGCATCTATTCGCATGCATATAGTATGTATAGGTACTGCCTCGTTACTTGTAGGTCTTTTCGAAGTGTCCTAGACTCCTACCTTGCACGAATCACATGCTGCCCCGGGCCAGCAACCAGGCAAGAGATCAAGGACTGAAGCACTGACCTTTTAAGGAAGTGTGAATCACAGAGGACTGGTTCGAGAAGAAGTCCAGGATGTTCAGCATCAGGTGAACCTTCCATAAATATAACAGCAGGACTTCAGACGTCGCGCACAGCCCAAGGTAGGATAGCATACAACGTTGGGCAGTGCGATCCGCGTGATGCAAATGTAGCTCAGTAGCTTGATATACACATTGCTTTACACGCAGTTGTTCTGTCACCATGTGGGACATAACAAGTTGTTCCATAGGTGCATTCCGCTGTTGGTGGCGGCTGATAACATATTGATTCGATATTCTGATGGCGCGCAGGCGCCACGCTCGTCTCATGGGATGCATGGACGCCCATAAGACGACGACACGCTCAGGGAGAAGCAACTAGAAATGACTGGAATGCACAGACTTGGCAGACTAGGGTTTGGTACCACTTCCGGCTAACAGCGAAGCTGTCTATCCTGACAATACATCATAAACTTATCGCGCATGATGTCGGACATTTTTAGTCCAAATTGACCTGCGACGCGACCGCACCATGCTAAAATATATCATATGCCAATTTTTTTTGGGTCTGTGATATCAAGGCAGTTTTCCCGAGGGATATTGTCCACAGCGGAAAAGCCCGATACGATGTCCTCTCGTCTTGACACATGGCTCGCATCGCATATTTTTTGTTGGTTGTGGAGATACAGATTGATGTTGCGGGACCGCAGGGCAGAAAAGGCTGGGAATTGCCACGTCAAAGTGAATTTTAATCTGTACTAGCCACCAATCAAGGAAATCGATTCATTTTGTATAGCCGTCTTGAATATTCACCCGTTTATCCCGATAAAGGCTGAAATCAATGTTGACAAAAGTGGCGTGGCGCATCTGGCCAGTATCTGGCCGGACGGCGAGATCCGGCTACTTTCATGTCACAACCGAATTTGCCCACATGCGAAGAGTCTGGGAGAATCCGATACATACCCGTGTGAATCGGAAAAATTCCACTATACTACATACACCAATGAATGCATTGCGGCCAGACCTGAGTATATATGTAAATACCTTATTGCCATAATGAATACTGTTGGCCGACTTGGCATGAGATCCGAATTGAGTGTGTAGATGAGCGCTTAGATTGTGATGATTACTGCTATTGTGTGTCATAAGTACGGATGCCCGGTGGTTGCTGTGCGGGGCCTATGCGGCTGAGAACGGAAAATGCATCCTTCCCGTTGCCCAGTTAGTTGGCGTACATAGGCTCATCCTTGCACCCCAGTTAACGTCCATCCAGTCCATCCATGGTTTAACTCACAACGTTATCCCTTCAACCCCGATCTGTATGTAACACGGACGCCAGCGATTTCGGTCCAGAATTAATTTTACATCAGACGAACATGACTCTTGTCACTAGCCTGTTGCAAATCGTAATGAGGTCGGTATTGTTGTTGAATTTGGCCTGTCAATTGGCAACTGGTTTGTATGTGGGATTGTGAGAAACTGGAATGGTCCGGTTCTCAGGGCCTATCAAAATCCAGACGCACCAGTTAGAGAGGATAATATGCTTTTAGCTCCAACAGTGGCATCGCGGTGGCGCTGTGGCCCTTAATGCATTCTTACATCGTCATTGTGATAAGAGAACGTACCGAGCGCGAGAAACCTGTAGTAAAGAGCATTCAAATCAAGTGATGCCTGTATTGGAATGTTCAAGGCAAAGTACCTACTTGGCGATCAAAAGTATGACATGCTGCATGACACGTTAAAAGAGCACATTTCTTACAACCCAAATGGGTTGTATGGCAACACCTAGGCCTTCATGATGACTACTGTAAATGGATTGGACGTCAATGTTCATTAAAGTAACACCCCAGTAACGTTGATCATTGGGGTGGAGACTCAATAACTGCCAGTAAAGCAACTCATCTTGATCAGAGCTTACTTTAGGATGGCGCAAGCGATGGCCTTGCGTCTGTACGGCATAGGTATTCTCATGCCTTCTAATCGTGATAACGAGCGATAGGAGAACGGGACGGTGGCAAGGTTCCGATCCTTTGTTCCTCGACAGCCTTCGTTTACCTGTACCTTGGCGACGTCGCTTGGGAGGCCATTTTACTAACTTCGTCATGACTCGTGATGGCAATGAACAATGATAATATAAGCATCAGGACGGTGCCACACTTCATCATTCATGTAATACGGTGATTGCCCTCGGTTGGACAAGGCAGCTGTAGGGGTTGTGTCGCCTGTTGGCTATCACCTCATTGTTCCCACTATATGTGTTTGATTGTTGCCAAAAGAGAGTGCCTTCCTCTTCCTTGGTTCATTGTTCCACCAAAAAAGAGTGCTTTCCTCCAGTTCACCGACCGGCGGTCATAGTACGGCACTAGCCTCCGTTAGATCTATTGTTCTCAGTCGGTAATGGCGGCAGGAGGATCTAAACGAAAACCTGCAGATACAGTCCGGCATCAACCCGACGCTCAAGAATGTTCTGGACCTGGCGGAGTTTACTTGGGAGAACACCGCAAGGAATGGCATGACCGGCCCTTGATTGCGCATTGACAAGCCAAAGATGGACTATGGTGAATATCGATTAAACAAACGATGGAATGGAGATCAGCGTGAGATATGATTCGTGTCTATTCATTAAAGCACATGCGACTGACAGGCACAGCCACGTGCGTGAAGAGTGTTAGAGGAAAAAACGGAAAGCTGACTCGGCGATGGGGCAGGGCAGTGGCGTGTAACGTCTATTACCTGTCAGAAGCAAGGTGCCTAATTTGTCGAATTCACTGGTTACTAGAAACAGAGCTTGCTCCGATTTGATCTCTTTCAGCTGCCTGCCGGATTTGTTCTGCACGTAGTTGCGCAACAGCGGTGTCTGTGAGAGCCTGAATGTGGAATGGTGGATCACAATTGGAAACCGGCAGCAATCCGGGTTCACATACCTTGGTAAAATAATAGCCAGAAAGTATCCCAGTCACTGAAGGAGACATGTCAGTAAATATCTGGTCGGGGCTATGCCATTGTGGGCTAATGCTCACCGACGCCACAGAAGATGGTGGTGTTTCGGTTGAATCGCATAAGATGTGAGCCTATAATGGCTGATCAAACAGAACGATGATGTTTCATGACGTGGCTGACATTCTGATCAAAAAAAATTAATGCTCGCCTGACGCCAGCCCAGAAGTCAATCCCGCAAAAACACCTTCCTTCCTAGCTTCCTATGTCAAGAAAGGTAAAGTCAGGTGCCCGCCGTGGTATAGTAACTTACCCGGATTACACGGTCCTCTGCATCCGGTGGTAATTGTCGTCTTCTCTGGGCCGTGGAAGTGTGATCCATGGTAGACGCGAAGTAAAAAGGAACCAGGTGAATAACATGTCACAACGTCTCACGCGTGTCGCGTCCTGTACCCTGCCGCGTTGCAGCCCCTTTCTCGTGCTAACATTACTAATTGGAGGCGCGTTGGATGGCAAGCGCAGTGAAGAGGAAAGCCCCTTCTGGACTACAGGCAATATATGACTCTATTATAGGTGAGATTGTTGTTGAGGGAAAAAATACTTGATAGCGATCCCACTCCAGACCAGCTTATCAAGATCAAGCCATGTCTCGACGGCCCAGACCTCAGGAGACCTTCAATGGTGCAAGATCTCAATAAATTGGCAGCACTGGCCGAATCCTTCTCCGAGCAGCGGCCGAAATCGACCAAAGCCTGGCCCGACCTTGCGGACTCATTGGATCAAGAAGGTCCGCTCGTTTACGATATTACTGTCCAGTTTTCATTGTGAATAACAATCAATCTCCATTCCCAAGGTGTCAATCTTTGGAACATGTCCGGTCTGATTGGAAAAACAGCGGATGACGATGCTGGAGCTTTGGTAGCGGCGCGTAGGCTCCACCAACTCGTGCTACTTTTGCTGGATGCTACCATAACTTTTTAGTAAGATTAGCGGGTTTTCGTCTCGTCGAAGCCGGCCTAGAGTCAAAGCCGGGAATAGAAGGTTTGTATGCTGTGGTAATGTTCGGTTCCCGCGCATATAATGTACTGACTTGTCACAATTCTTGCGTTATGCTATTCATAGCTTTGCTTCACGTACTCCAAATGGCAAGTAAAACCGGGGCCACCCTTTCAGGTATCAAAGTCGTTCTACCGCCACTCATCATAAGGCTGAGTTTGAATTTTGCTACTATGAAACCATCAGATATTGGGAGGAATGATGCAGCGGCGAGTGTACTGACAAGTGCCGCCAAGGTAGTTCGCCTTACTCGCGATCAATCAGGATCATCTCTTTTCGATCCTTACGTTTTGATAGTATGAGGAAGCCCTGAGGAACGCGGAGGACCAGACTGGCACAAACCGCAAAGCAGTCGCGTGCGCCACCATTGTTTACATTGCAAGTAGGATGGAAGCTGTAGGTGCTGTGCATGGCAGTTTCACGGTGTATGACGTTGTCTGGTCTCCCACAGTCTTGGAGGGAAGGTAATTATACCGTGGCGGAATTTATGTCACAAAAAATATCAGGTCTGCCGGCTTCAAGCGATTTTTAGCCCAAACAAGGTAGCTTACGTGACTATAGAGGACGGACAGCGGCTTTCCCTTATCACACCCCAGCTCGTAAGCAAGATTTGGCTAACAATATTGCCGCAGTAGTTAACGACGCCAGCGAGAGCTCCTTGTTGTCAAATACCACCAAATCGGAAGATCGATCCTAAAGGAACCGACTCAGGAAGGCAAGAAGACACTAGACGCATTGGTCTGGCTTCAGAAAGCCGTCTCGCTATCGGACCAACCCGATGCCGCGGCATCCATGTCAGAAGTCAAGGTTGGCACCAAATTTAAATTATGTTTATGAAGATGTGATGTGCTTTGCTGTCAGGTTGGAGTACTGCGGACTCTTGGTTTGTCGAAAGACTGATGCGTCATGCGACCATGTATGTATGCACTAATCTTTTGTAGCTAGAGCGTATTTTCTTTCGGAAGATTATGACCGCGCCGAAGCCACGCTTGAAGAGCTCATGCCTACCGTAGATGCAAAGAATGATCACGTAAGATTCGAAAAACTTTGTCCGCAATAACATAACGCCTTATCTTATGATCTTTACGGCCGGCTCTACAGGCAAGTTCCGAGTACCAAGAACTGCGTTGGCTGAGACTAGCCATTTTGAAACGGCGAAACGCTGCTGATGTGGTCATCCTTGACGGTTTGTTCTATGGCACTGTATATGAATAGGGAATGAATGAACTGACCCTTTGCCTTTCCCAACAGCATTCAAATCCATTATTGACCACATGGAGTTCTCGGAAGCAGACGTAACAGAGTTAGCCCCTGTTTAATTCCCTTTGGGATACCCCTGAACGGTAATTTCAGTGTTCTGCAAGACCTAAGAACCTGTGGGCATCAACAGTAAGCCTTCCAGCACCTGGGTGAGAACAATCTGAAACAAAGTATTCGTGAATGTCAGCTCCCTTGTAATGTCTGTCCATCAGTACAGCCTGGAAAAAGCACTGCGGTTGCGCGGTCCGGATTTGACCTGTCTCAATCGATTACTTTTATCGCTAATCTTTCAGGCTGCTAAAGACGGTAATCATCTCAGGGCTATGGAAGGATTGAAGTTGGCTTTCAGCTGTGCGTGATGCGATTCCTCTTCTTCACCCTTACTGACAAATGGAAGCGGTATGTGAGGCTGAAACAGAGCTTACTTGTGTACCTGCCACGGCGTGTTTAACGGTAGGCTGCCGCATGTGGACAGTTTGCGTGGTTATCCATCTCGACTTAGCTCCTGTGGCAATATGGAGAACGTTACTTCAGTGCTAAGCGATTCACTGAGGCCGCGGATTGGTTCATATCGGGGAGTCACAAGCTATTTAAATCCAGCTGCCCTACAAGCGCCGCCAAGTGCTTCCGAAAGGCCGCCCTTTGTTATATTGAGCAAAAAGAATTTGCCCGCGCTGCCACGATTGTCCGTCGTTGCCCTGCTGATGAAGCCGCGACCTTTTACGTCATGTTCCTTGCAGCAGTTCATCAAGGTTCGTGTGATTCGTACGTATGGTGAGAATCTAAATCTATCGGAATCCGAACGTCGGATAGGTCTTGAAGATGAAGGTACAGTGGTTCTGCTGTAGATCGTTTCTACCCGGAGTAGATCATGGTTGTGTAGCGATTAAAGCGTTGCATGACATGCGCCACTCAGCTGGATTTGACCGCAAGATGCTATTGCTAGCGACACAGATAACGCATCAACTAGAACTGAAAGGAGTCTTGCTCTCTGCCTTGGAGGCATTACTAGCAACGCTCACGTCTGAGTCCGGATCAGCCGGCGATGCCGTGGTAGATGCTATGACTCTAATTCGGTGTATCATCCGGCTCGTCCTAAAGCTCATGTCAGATCCGACGGCGAAACAGTATGCCATGTTCTCACGATGTGCACTTTTACGCTAACTCATCTCCTCTTTTCCCAGAAGAGTACTGATTGACATTGCGGTTAAACATTTCCGTACAGGTATGTAACATACAGCATATCTATTATTCGTTCGGCGTTTCTGAGACACGGGAACAGCCCGAGCGCTTACTAAATCTGCATGCGAGCAGAAGACTTTTGCTCTTATCAGCAAAGATGTATCGTGGTTATGGAGAACCGCCTATAACTGTGCAGTCCAGGGTTGCTCAGAATGGAATGAGTGCGAAGAGCAGATATGCGAATTCTTTGATATAGCGAAGAGTGTAAGTGTGACAAAGGTGGCCGATGTCCTGTTATCTAATATGAAAATAGATTCTGGAATCATGTTGTGAGGCATCGCCCGTTGACCTGGACGGAGACGCATATGTGCATCTCATGAATGCATCTTTCTCAGCAGTCTCTGGGAAAGGTGAATTACTTTTAAGGTCCTGAGTAATCTTGACCCATTCTTTTTCATCTTGCAGCTTTTCTTACTCGTGAGGCAATGACGAATGGGGTTGTGGAGGTGTGGCCTCTCCGTTATTTGGAATGTACCACAATCTTCACATTCACAGGAGGATCAACTAAGGGCAGTCAGCGCGGAGATCAGTACTTGCAAGAAGAATATCGTCAACTTCTTGGACCAAAAAAAGCTTCCAAATGAGACCGATGTTACACGAGCCCAATACTTCGTTCATACACTCCGCGTTTTCGAGGTAGAATTCCTGGCCCAATTGAGGCGATGGGATGATATAGCGGCTGTTGTTGCAGTATTAATTACTCTTAACTGTTTGAGCCGCAACTCACTGCATTGATATCCGCAGGAAGCCGCTGATTCAGGAGTGCTGGCGACCGGGACATATGAAGCTATCGCAGATATACTTGTTCGTCCCACATTATTTTCGTATCCAATCGGTGTCAAGCATCGACTGATACACATGGCAGTGGATCAGCAAAGAATGTCCTATGAACGGTGCGAGGTCAGACCCATTCCAAAACGATAGAAACTAATGATTCCTCCCACATGTCCGTTCAAATGCAGTTCTTTACCTCAGCCTAGAGGTGATGCTCCATCTAATCTTAAGATTTCTGGCATTTATGATCTAGGCTATACTTCGTGCAAGTTTGGATCATGGGACTTTCTCTGTTGAACGGTTCGCCCGGTGGCTACGCGCTATTTGTACAATCGTACTCGCACGCAATGCCTCGGCAGATCGTTTGAAAGCTGTTGGCTATATCGAACAGGCAGTCGCGGTCATGGAAAGCACCAATGACACCGAAGAGGTTGTTCCCCCTTCACCAGAGAAGCCTCATGTAAATACTGACACACTGTGTGGGAAAGCCGTACCCCATGGACGAGCGACATTGGTTACTCGCAACAGCCTATAACACCGGAGTTGAATCTCTCCAGTTTGTGATCTTGTTGGAAATCTTAAATGCCTCTCCTATTTTTTTCTTTGATGACAGCGCCTCCAGCCTTGATGAAGCTAAACGATGGTTTGAAGTCGCTACCACAATATGTAAATTTATTCCAGCGGGGAGAGAGCGTGCTTCTAAGGTCCTTCTCAGCCTAACATCAAATCGTCACCAAAATGCTAACGTCGCTTTCCTAACCTATTTTAAGGTCTCACAAACATATACACACCTTCTGTCTCGTTACGGGAAGGGTTCAACATGATGGATTTTGCATACCCGGAGTAGCCCTCAGCAGCGCACTACCCCCGTCCAGAATTTTTTTTCGGGCTGCTCGCGATCAATCGTTCCCTTTTGAGGCTCTTCCAGTCGCAAAGAAAATGATACCCCTTATGGACTGCTTCGCTGGAATGCAACGTAGTCATCGTTCTGTCTACGCTTCAGAAATACTACTGTCTCGTGTCAGCGCCGCTCATGTTTGACACCCTTGATGTATAAATCTTATGTCACATTACAGTAAGGGCTGATGCATTGCCCAATTAGCCCAAGCAAACTGAAGAGGTTAGCTCATTGGTGAGCAGGACGTCCGTTACATTTGGCCGACTCCGTCGTAGAACCACAGCCGGTCCTAATATATTGATGGGGGACAATTAACAATGCATTCAATGCAGTAACAGGTCAATTATGCAACCCATTAACAGGGTCCATGCTTTATATGGCTCTAACGAGATCAGGGAATGGACTGCGTCTAGCTTTTCGCCAAACACCGAAATCATGTTCAATCCATCCCAAGCGGACGACGTTTATTGATGGTGGCAAAGTCTCGTATTATATACATATCAACATAGTCACTTTGGAGCCAGGTACACAGGGGTGAAGTCAGGATTACATTATCACCGCGGTGAGGGCTCCATAATGGCTGTTACCGGGAATGCGAACCGGTGCAGTGACTTTTTCTGGGTGCCAGCAAAGCACAATCAAACCCCCACGTTCATATTCTATTTCTGGCCCTCAAGTTTCCCATGTCTACGGTGGCGGAGTCTGCCGCACCGAAGACCGTATGGCCGTGCAGAAATAGAAACCATCCGTTCCGAATCAGAGCGCACCCCCGATTGCACCTGCACCGTAATCTCGTAGGTGATAAAGAAGAACACGGCCACGTGTGTTACCGATGGCAATATATTCACTGCGCGCGGAGAAATCAACGGCAGTCACATGTCCTAGAGGCGTGCTTGAAGTCGGCCAGTTGGCGAAGGAAGTGAGAGAAGGGAGGTGAATCTGGATGAGATACAACCTTAGAGATGAAGGACAACAGATAAGAGTTGAATAACATACAAGTCGCATAGCATCCTTGTTTTCCTGACTCGCGATGGCGAGCAGTTGTGCGTCATGGTTGAACCGAAGTGTTGAAATAGGAGTGACAAGGTTTGCTACTGACTTGAGCGGTTTTGGGTTCTGTGTCGATTCCGCGTCGTGTGAGAACGAGTCAGCGCCGTAAACGTTGACAAGACCAGAGTTCGACCTGAACGATGAACGAAAGTCAGAACACAACCCTTTGCAATGTTTGAGAACAGCTGACCCTATCGCCAACCAGCCATCTCCTCCGTGACCAATAGCACCAGCCATAACTTTGCCAGCGCCTCGAAATCCACCTTCATCCTTCCACCGCCGAACACACCTTCTGGTGCCGACATCCCACAGATATACCTCCGCGTCTCCGCTGAGCACTGCTAGGTGGGGTCGCGATGACGTGGATGATGCTTCTTCATGCAACGACCCGAATGGAGACAAAGATTGTGTGGGAGGTACCCACCACAAACCCTTGACGCCACCTCCACTGGCTCCGCATTTCACCGACGCAACAACCTGTCCTGAGCCACTCTTCCAGTCTACAAAATGCACATGACCTCCACGCCCTGCCACGGCCAGGATGTCGCCGGGGTAAGGGCTGAAAGCGGTCAGATCCATCCCTTCGCCACCGCCACGACTTTTTGAGTTGTTATCTCCTTTCTTTCCTGACTCCTCATCAAGACCAAATGTGGACTTGGAAGATAAAGTGCTGCGGGTGAGCTTGTGGCTGTTTGAGGAGGAAGAGAGGAGAGCAGCTGTTGTATCGGATATCGCTGAAAATGTAGTACCCCAGAGACCCCTTGAATGTTGTTTTGTGACTCCTGATTGGAGGTCGTGAGTGAAGAAGTAGGGACGCGATCCTGCGAGAAGGATAGATGAACCAGAAGGATGGAATTGAGCAGAAGTTTGGGACGTTATCGGCAGCGAAGGAACATGTATAGTTTGTAGAAGAGGAGAGGTATGTCCGTCGACCTGTGAGGCGAGGGCATGAGCAACTAGTCAATAACAGTGAGAGGAGCAGTACAGACATTGAACAGTCGTATCCGCCTGTCTGTCGTTCCGACGCACAGTACGGGGACCTTGTCAGAGGGATGGAAAGCGACAACCTTGACTTGCCCGGAATTAGATTGTTGGACGGACTGATTTGCATCCCGCAACCGCTCGATGGCGATTTGCTCAGGTGGAAGGATGACATTCCCTGCAGCTGTTCTTCTCCTGCCTGTCGCCAGGATCCCAGCCGACGTGTTCACCAGGTCCAGCATATCCTCCCCTTCTTCGTCTTCTTCTTCTTCGTTTTCGCTTTCCTGGCTTTCATACCCAAGTACTTTCCCCTTCTTCCGCTGGCGTGCAATCTTTCTCGCTTTTGATGCCCATGTTGGTTCGGGGTTGATACGCTCAAACTGGCGCCTCAATCGACTTTCATACTCCTTTCCTGTGAGAACATCCTCGTCTGGGGCATCCCGAAGCTTGCGTAGACGTTTATGAGAGTGTGCAATAGAAATGGTGAGGGGCTCGTCAGATGGATCTGTCCAAGCTGCTTGTCGGGCCTTTGGTTTTGATTTAGTTGGCTTTAGCGATTTTCTTGATTCTTGCTCTTCCTCATCCTGCTCGTCTTGATCCTCACTTTGTTCCGCTCCTGGTGATGCATTGTGAACTGGCGCAGGCGCGCCATCGTCGATGAAAAATAGCTGTTGAACGGCGCCAGTGTTAGCACTCAACTCGGATCCCCACCAAAAAAATAACCTACATCAGAATCGGCCAAGTGCTGGAGTTGTCCTTCCCCCGTTTCACCGTCTTGTCCTTCATCTGCAGATTCACCGTCGCTACTGGCCAATGCCGGGTCTGGAACATCTCGGGGCACGAACTTCGTCCCAAAGAGCATACTCTCTAATCTTCTCTCCTCATCGTCTTTCTCCGCGTCATCGCCGATTAGAGGATCGTCACCAAGCACTCTCTGTGATACTTCATCGACGTGCTTATTTTTCCTGGTGCGACTATCGTCTTTACTGAGCTTTTGACGTTTCCTAGGATGCTTAGCCATGCCTTCCAAAAAAATGGAAAATCCGTGGGAACATGCCTTTCTTGGACATCCCATCGGTCTGTCCTAGACGGAATTTTGACTGACTTGGATCTGTAGTCTGTAAATGCATTCTGCGTTGCTAATACATGCTTTTACCATGGATTGGTCGTGGAATTACTTCGAATCTTTGCAGTAACCTTCTTGTTCATAAGTCAACCGAAAGACTTCTCTATTAAGGCAAGAATTGGACGGTAGATATAGAGAAGGAGCTCAGCTAAAGCCAGTGCGATAGATCCAGGTTTGTCATTTGTCGCCGCGTCGCGGAAGCATCGTATTGGTACGCGATACCTCGAATTCTAGGTAGTATTTTCGTGTTGCAAACGTATCAGGGAAGGGGAAGGCTTTGAGATTAACATTTTCAATATTTACCTACGAACAGTAAACTGTTCAAGAGGATAGACTCCGGAGCAATTATATCTCTGACATTTCTCTATGCTGTCGGTCGCTAAAAAACGACCCTCAACGCCTCAACATTCATTAATTCATTCTTGGGGGCACTGATCGTACATTAGACTCGTCCTAATTCGCTGCGACGATTGATTATCACAAACGCCAATGTGATGGAATGCATTTATGTACAATGCAATCATGCAGGATTCAACGCCACTACTACAAGTTGTTCATTGATAAATGCAATCAACAGAAACGATTTTGAGACGTGAACGCGTGAACGCTGAATATCAGTGTCCTTCTCGAGTGACATTCTTCATTCCCATCAAGGTGTGGGATCACAGTAGAGATCTCGCCTTATGATCCTTTGGGTAATTTGACTTGGAAAGTACCTATGGTGTTCAAGTCAGCAAAAGAGCGATCAGGTGAAAAAACGCATACATTGAGGTAATGAAGTGATTTCGGCCGATACTGTACATGTATAACCTAACCTCCCGAGCGCACCGCGGATGATGCCTATTGGCATCGCTGCGTACTATAATCCGTAAATTGAAGAGACCAATACAAAAACTTTGGAAGAACGACAAGCTTACGATTTTAGCACGTTTAATAGCGATTTCTCGGCTTTCCCAACTAGATAGCCGTAGTACGGGTTTGAATGTGTTGTCTTGGAGTACGTAGACACCCTACCATCGTGGTACTTGGTTTACGAGTGGGTGAGGGATGGGGTAATACATACTCGATGGTTGGTACGCAAGTTGTCGACTTGTTTATCCCAACACGCTGCCCAGACGTCTTTACAAATGAACTTGATGGCGTCTAGTGTTTCTGTGAAAATGAGTTTGTCGCGACATAGTCTATCTCGGATGGCATTTGAACAAGGAATGCTTAGCTGGGTTCATAAAGGACAGATACACACCGTTCTGCAAAGTTGGCGCCGACATGCATCCCGATGGCCTCTAATCTGGTTCGCAACGCTTCCTCATCTTCGTCCGTGACCTGTAGAGCTTGACTTTTGATCCCAGAACCCGTCTTTGGATTCAAACTCGTCAGAGAATCTCTTGGAGTCCCGTTTTCCTTTGATGGCAGGTCTTTTGATGGAGGAGGCGGAGGAAGAATGCCAGCATCTATCATCTGTTTCTCAATCTTTTTGGAACGGGCAGTAGATACGGCTGAGGACGAGCGGAGGGTGTTGACCATTTCGATGAGGAAGTAATCCATTGCTGCGCCATCCATATAATGAATTGGGGGTTCTGCTAGAGAGGCAAGCGTGGCAAGAGGGCTGGTCATGACTGTATTGGTTCAAGTCCAGTGTCTGATCGCTGGCCATCACCGAGGACAGCGACTCAGACGTCGGTGAGGCTGAGTCATGCTTTCTTCCTTCATTCCTTCAAAGTTTCTTTCTTCGACTTCGTCACCAACGTCGCCCTCCTCATCCACACCTTCTACCACATCATCCACATCGCCCACTACCGCTTCAACCATGTTCTCGCGAGATCGTCCACACCCCGGGCATCCGCCCACAGACCCACTTTCTCATCTCAGATTTGCGCTAGAAACTATGCCCGGTTCTCGGAAATACGTCTTCACCCACAGCACAAGAGCAGAGATCCTCACAGAGCTCTATGACGCATTCTGGGGTCAGCATTCCAACGCGTTTCTACCTCCCAACACAAGTTTGCCGCCCAACTCTACATTGAACGATCTCCAGCTATCTACTGGTTTCGCAGGTGCTGGACAATCCGATCCGCCCTACCCAGGCAAGATATGTGGTCACGGGATAGGCAAAGGCGAGAGTTGTTTTCGATGCAGGTCCGTGCGTTATCCTGACTCTGCTGTCACTCTTTTCCTGAAGGTTTCCGTTTTATATGCAGAGATTGCGGGTTAGACGAGAGCTGCGTGCTCTGTTCAAAGTGTTTCTACGCTACGGACCATACAGGGCACAACGTCAGCTTTTTTGTATCCCAGCAGTCTGGTGGTTGCTGCGATTGCGGGGACGAAGAAGCTTGGAAGGTGCCACTCAACTGCCCTCATCATCCATACCCTCTACCCAAGGCCGAATGTGAAGACCTTTCCCAGATCACACCGAAGAGTAGTGTAAGGAGGATCACGCCTGAAGTTCCCCCCGTTCCGGACTACCCATTTCGCGTATCCGTGCACCCCGAGCTACGCGACTCGATGCACAGGACTATCGGCTACGCACTCGATTTCCTTCTTGACACGCTAGACTATTCACCCGACGAACCAAGCGTGCCTAACAACGAGGCGGATTTGAGGCTCCAGCCATCTGCGGATCCTATGCTCAAAGATCAATACTGTGTTGTACTGTGGAACGACGATAAACACTCTTTCGATGAAGTCATCAAACTTCTTTGTGATTTGACGAATAGGTCAAGAGAGGAAGCGAAGGACTTGGCACAGAAGATTGACGAGACAGGGAGGGACGTGATCGAGATGAACTCGAATGTGCCGAGATTGTTGGAGACCGCGCAGACTCTGACGCATATTGATCTTGGTGTCACCGTTCGGAGGGCGTATGACACGTTTCGCGAACAAGTGGCGGAAGTGATCATAGAGTGGCTCTTGGATCTGTCAAGATCCAGGTTGGGAACGGACACAATCTTCCTGCGGGAGGTGATTGCAGCCGAATTATTCTCGCCCAGGAAAAGAGAGGCCAATCCCTACAGCCAGTCTGCTATTGCATTGAAAGAGCTTTCGGAGCCTACGAGGTTGGATTATCTCTTCATTTACCATACCAGGTTGTGGAAAAAACCGAGGTTGAGCGTGAAGGAACTGTATGGGACGGTTGTCTCCCTCAGTCGTGCTCATAAGCTTACTGTTGGTGGGTGTATCTCGTCCTGTCATCTTGCATATATTTTGACTTGGTCTTAAAGCAACACGTTTTGCTGGCGTATACCACCGCATCGTCGACTCGTATCTCCTCGCTGACAGGGAGGCTGAAACATCCATCAAATATCTCGCATTGCAACTGTTTACCGTACCTTCCGTTGCTTCACACCTCGTCAAGAACTACAAGCTTGTCAACAGGCTTTTGTCCATCATCACCGGGTTTTTCACCAACCAGATCCAGGACAAGAGGATCATATACCCTCCTAACCCTCCGGGGATTGTGGACGCCGACAGCCAGCCGTTCAAGTCAAAACGATTCATGCCTGTCTTCAGTGATTTACGGTATCTAGTGGTCACGGACCCCGTGCAAGAGCTGATCGCCCATAACCTGGAATACATCAACGCCTTCTCACAAGTCTGCCAACTCTTCATGTGTATTAACCCAAACAAGCGGGCTGTCACGAGCCATGTCGAGTACGAAGCCGATTCTTGGATAAGCGTATTCAACGTTACCCTGTCCTTATCCCGCGTTGTCAAAGTGTACGGAGAAGCCTTTTCCCGGTCGACGGTGACGGAGCTCTTGGCATCGATACTGATCGTGATGCACCAGATCACGGCGGTATGTGATTTTGAGGAAGAACGACTGGACAGGGCCAAGTTTTCTCCAATCGCGTACCATGACGTGATTTTCGGGGAGGCAAAGTATACGATTGTGGACTTTAGCGTGTTGGATGGTTGGGTTAGCTTTCACCATTCTCTGCATTGGCTGTTGGCGGAGTTGTTCAAGCATGTCGATTTGCTGGATGAGCAGGCAATCATAGATGCCGGATTGGACACCTTGAGGGATGTGATTTACAGGCACAAGCGAGAAAAGGCTCTCCTAGGGATCATTGATTTCCCATTGAGAGGCATGTGTTTTTGTTTCTATTGGTTAGTTTTTCTTGCTCACAGGTGTTGTTGGTGGCAGTTCTTGCGATGATTGCACAGATCAGAGCAGGACTATGGGTTCGCAACGGGTTCACGATCCGGGGTCAACTAATGCACTATCGCGACTATCTGTTGCGAGAGCTGTGCTACGATCAGGATATCTACATCGTGCAGACGGGGTTGATCCTCATGGACCCCAATGCCGTCATCGTCTCCATCCTGGACCGCTATAGCCTGCTCGACTTCTTTGCTGGTGCCACGTTACATGATGTCTACGAGGGCTCACAGCTCTCTAGCATGGTGGAAGAAGTGTTATCACTCCTTATCACGATTCTCAGTGAAAAGGCCAATGCGTCCAAGATGCCGATGGAATTGGTTGTAAAGAGGGAGATCATCCACGCATTGGTCCTAGGTCCTTGCACGTTTACGGAGCTATCCAAACGGGTAGCAGAAAGAGTGGCGGCATACGTTGGTTTTGACCGCGTCCTGGCGACGGTGGCAACCTTTAGGCAACCCGAGACGCCCACAGATACGGGGATGTACGAGCTCAAGGATGAATTTTACGATGAAGTGAATCCCTATTTCTTCCACTACCCAAGGAACAAGCGGGAGGAGGTGGAGACGATTTTGATGAATAGGCTGAGGAAGAACGGAATTCAGGACCCGGTCATTGTCCCCAAGCCTTTCACTGTAACTAAAGGTCCATATTCGATCATCCCCGCTACATTCGAGTCCGAGGCGTTGACCCAAGTCATGTTCTACGCCATCTTCAATGTGTTGGTGATGACGGACAAATCTGGGAACACGCCCCCTTCAGGTGAGGCGATTATGGGGCAGGCACTCCATCTCGTCATGCTTGCCATCGTCGAGCGAGAGGCTATCTTCAGTCAACTTGCCGTCATCAGAACTTTTGCAGAGGACAAGTGTTTGCTAGACGTCCTCTGCTACCTTGAGCATCATGAGAAGTATGCGGCGTACAGAGCGACTACTGCCTGGGTCCTTGACCAACTATCGGCACACGTTCCAAAGGAAGTTGCGTCAAGGAGACGCGTCATCGACAAGGCGCCTGCCACTGCCGATGCGGAAGACGCAAAGAAGAAAGCGGTCAAAGCTCGGCAAGTGGCGATAATGCAAAAGATGAAGGCGCAGCAAGAGCATTTTGCGGTCATGTTTGAGGATATAGACGATGACGACGATGAGATGGAGGAGGAAGCCGAAGAACATATCTCGTATGGGACGTGTATAGTATGTCAAGAGGACTTGACGGGGAACAAGGCATTTGGCGCGCTTGGCCTGCTCCAGCCCAGTCGCCTCATAAGGCGACAGCCTGAAGGCAATGGACCCCTTCTTGCGGATGTCCTGCAAATGACACCTTCGTTGGATAGGCACTTGTCAGCATCGCATGTGGTTACATTCCCTCCCTCCGATGCCGAGACCAAGACGACGGGTCTATTCTCATTTGAAGGGTTCCCGTTCGGTTCTACGAGGTTTGGCCTTCATGCCTCCGCTTGCACGCATATGATGCATGTAGAGTGCTTCCAGGTGTACAGTGGGTCTATTCGGCAGCGTCATCGGGCTCAGGCATCAAGGAATCACCCGGAGAGTATCTCGAGGAAAGAGTTCATCTGTCCGCTTTGCAAGAGTCTAGGGAACATGATCATCCCCATGTCTCCACCCTCAAAAGGCCCATTGAGCACGGTTCCGTTCTCGGATTGGATTAGAGCGGCGGGTATCAGCATTCTAAAGTCCAAACCAGACCCGCAGCTTGAATCACTGCAGTCACGGAATGGGACGGGAGAATTCGTGTTTTGGAGTGCGCAAGATATCGGGTACGCCAACCTTGTGCGAGCGAATGAACAGGCTGATGGGGGGGAAGTGGTCAAGATGGTGGATACTGTGATGTCTGTTGCCAAGATGTATTCGCAGCAGACGCGCCATCTCCGTGACCGACCGGAGCCAGATTCCACTGAACGTGGTGCGGGGATTTATCTCCCTGAGGAACTCGTTGGGTACACTATTGCTTCTATCGAGACTGCTCAACGAGGGGCACTGGTGCCGGGTAATGGATTAATGGTGGATAACATGACGGAGGGTCAAATGAGGATGATCCGCAGTCTGTTGGCGACTATGGCGAAGCTGGCGGGTATGCAATTTAAGAAGAGGGCGGACGAGGGGCGTGAAGCAATCAAACAAGCTATCATCAAGAGGTTGTTGCCAGAATGGAGTCGAGCCTCATTCACATCGTTTTCTTACCCTCTCCTCCTACGGGATCCCCTTACCATCCTTGTGGAGACGGCCACGGTGGCTCCTGAGATACTCAGGCATGTTTTGGTCCTCTCGTACTATGCTTGCCTGGCACGAACGGTAGTCGGCATGGTGTATATCCTGAACAAGACTAGGAACAGTCACAATCTTCCGAGCACAAAAAGGACGTACGAAGACTTATTCGGAGATGTCAGGATGTTCTTCATGTCGGTCGTTCGACATTCTCCTGTTTTTGAACATATGGCAACGGTGGCGTTTGAAAGCTTTGGCGAGGCAAGAATCGAGAAGCTGTTATATTCGTTTACGCTACCGTTCTTGCGGCGTGCTGCTATTCTTTGCCGGTCCGTCCTTCCCTCAGCCTTCCCCTCTCCAGCTCGCCCAACTGGGGGAGCACCAGAGCGAAGCGAATACCACCGACTTTTGGAGATGCTCGGTATTCCAGCTCTCTCTGACCTTCCCAATCAAGACACGCTGCAAAACGCGCTCTCGGGCTGGTGTGCACATTACGGACATTCTCAGGTGGTATCTCAACTGAACTGCGGTGTGACGTTGGATTACCCCGCTGTCTACCGGCTGCCCAAGTTACCTGTTGCGCTGGACAACCTGTTTGGGATACCGAATTCCAAGGCGTTGTCGTGTTCGACGTGCAAAACCGTGCCTGTTGACGCTGCTATATGTTTGATATGCGGGACGACGTGTTGTATGCAAAGCAACTGCTGCCAGGATGTGGAGAACGAGAAGGGAGAGTGCAATATGCATGCGAGAGAGTAAGTAACAAGATCCTTCCTTTTTCTTGTCTAATGCAACGTCAAAAAAGGTGCGGAGGAATGACTGGCATGTTCTTCCTTGTAAAACGATGTTCGTTGCTGTACCTTTACGCTGGCAACGGATCGTTCATATATTCGCCTTATTTGGACATGCATGGCGAAACGGACATATCGATGAGGTCAGTATACATGGTGCTTTAGTTACGACGAAACGTTGACTATTGTAATTTAGGCGTGGCCGTCGACAGTTTTTGCATCCTGCACGGTGGGAAGAGGTTCGCAAGTCATGGCTTAACCATGGTATACCAACTGCTGTCGCACGCAAGTTGGAGAGCACTATTGACACGGGTGGTTGGGAAACACTGTAAAAGACTCTTTGTATTTCTTTGGCATTAAATGTTGTATTCATTCAATGTATCTGTACTTCCGAGCGAATTTCATCCAGACATTTTCACGCTTCAGACGAGTATAAAGGGACTGATGATTATTATTATTCGACTATGCTACAGGAACGTTGAGACAGAGCGACGAATTGGATCAATAATCACTGCAATCAGGAAACATCAGAAATTGAAGCTCACAAAGAACGGGGAAAAAAACCTACTCAAAATAGTCCCTGGCTTCCAACTCAACATCATCAAACTCCCTTGCATATAGTTCGTCATCATCAACAAACTCCCTCGCGAAGAGTTCCTCATCGTCGCCGTCGAACCCACCACGTCTTTCCAATTCAAATTCATCGGCGTAATCGCGAGCCTCGAGGTCATCCATGTCGGCGTAGTCACGAGCCTCGAGGTCGTACATGTCCTCGTAGTCACGGGCCTCGAGGTCTTCCATGTCAGTGTAGTCGCGAGCCTCGAGGTCGTACATGTCCTCGTAGTCGCGGGCTTCGAGGTCTTCCATGTCGGTGTAGTCACGAGCCTCTAGGTCTTCCATGTCGGTGTAGTCGCGAGCCTCAAGGTCGTACATGTCCTCGTAGTCGCGGGCTTCGAGGTCTTCCAAGTCTGCGTAGTCACGAGCCTCTAGGTCTTCCATGTCGGTGTAATCCCGTGCTTCGAGGTCTTCCATGTCGGAGTAGTCACGAGCCTCGAGATCATACAGATCATCGTAATCGCGAGCCTCGAGATCGTACATGTCCTCGTAATCCCGTGCTTCGAGGTCTTCCAAGTCAGCGTAGTCCCGCGCCTCAAGTTCGTCCACATCGCGGGCTTCGAGGTCCTCCACACCATCAAAATAGTCCCGCGCCTCGAGGTCGTCCATGTCCAAATAATCGCGAACCTCAAGGTCGCTCATGTCCCAATAATCTCTAGCCTCGAGACCGTCCTCCATATCGAGATAATCCCTAGCCTCGATATCATCGAGCTCGTAACCGTACGACCTTTCGGCCACATCTGACGCTGGAGGATCAGAAGACCCTGACCCTGAACCAGAATCTGACGATGCAGCCGGAGTAGGAGAAGGGGTGGAGGAGGGGGAAGGAGAAGGCTGGGTAGGTGATGGAGAGGACTTGGTTGGTGTCGTCGCGTTTGCGGGTTTGCCTTGGAGACTGTTTATGACGGTTTTGTATAGCTGTTCAAAGACGTTATTTCGGCGATCGAGGATGTGGGCGACTGTGCGGGCCGTAAAGTGGGAGGCCACTCCGTTCCTGTTATGCCTCAGTATATGAGCGGTTTACCAAGGATTAAACGGACGTACGGTGATCCTGTAGCATGATCACGAGGGGATGTAACTGGGATAGCAGAGACGTATCCGTTTGCAGCGATGAGCGCAGCAAGGACAAACGAGGTGCTCAAGTTCCTCATGGTAGTTTAGGATAAGTGGTAAAGGACGTGGGGTTATCAGACGATGAGGATATGTATAGAAAGTTTGTATAGCTAGAGGGGAAAAGAGTAAGAATGTCGATTTTGATCTTTCTTGCGCCCGACGCTGGGGGTGATGGGCACAAGATTGATGACTCACCGGCCAGCACTCGATGACGATTTTAAAAAACAGGCTATTGAAAGGGTCATAAGAGGGGATTGGGGGTGGACGAAGAGAGAGTATACTCACCGACCAGCACCGGATTTTAGAGGAGAGAGAGAGGAAAACGAAGCTGAGATGGCAACGGGGGGCGAAGCTTATATAGCGATACGGAAGGATGCGGAATCAGGCCATCAATCACTACGAAACCTGTGCAAATTAAAAACACCGCCTCACTAATGGCTGAGCAACTAAACTGTGAGGATTACTTGGGTCGTAAAATACATCATCGAGCGTATGGATGATAACTGTGCTGACCTCTGGAGGATACTCTGGTTGGACCAGCTCCTCCAGCGTTCATACCCATCCTGTTCATACCCATCCCCATCCCCGTCATCGCTCCACCAACTCCCATCCCTCCACCAATGGGTCCCATACCCATCCTCATAGGCTGCATATTTCCCATGTTGACCATGCCGGTCATATTGCCCATGTTGCCCATGCCGGCCATACCACCCATACCACCCATACCAGCCATTCCTCCCATACCACCGCCCATCATGCCGCCCATACCGCCCATCATGCCGTTCATCCCACCCATGCCCATACCCATATTCATACCCATCATCGCCATAGGGTTCATGCCCATCATCGGCATACCACCGCCCATCATCGGCACCTGGTTCATGCCGCGCTGCAGCATCATCGCCATAGGATTGGACTGCTGAGGCGTAAATGGGATATTATTCATCGGTATATTATTCCGAATTTGCCCCGTTCCGTCAGGGAGTATGCCTGTGTTTGGCTGTCCTCCCATCGCTCGCGTCAAATCGCGTTGGCTCCGCGGTTGTGCCATTTTGACTTCAATCTACGCGCACGTCCTTTAGTCATGAGAACAACAAAAGAGGGCTAAACACTGACCTGCTTCTCATCCAGCACCAACCCAGTCTTGCCAACCAACGAGTCCGTATTAGTCGCATCTTCAAACGTCACGAATCCAAACCCTTTCGATCGACCATTCTCACGGTCAACCATAACCGTGGCGTCGACGACCTTGCCGTATTGAGAGAAAAACTCTTTCATAGACTCGGCCGTCGTCGTAGCCGCGAGCCCGCCTACAAAGTATCTTGTATTCCGTATGTGTTCTTCTCGCGGGATTGCCCGTTTTGGATCGATCTGCCAAGATTTAGCAACGATCGAGCGAATGAGGGATGACAAGTACCTGTTTTCCGTCTAGAAAGTGTTCGCGTCCGATGACTGCGCTGACGGCGTTGGGATCTTCAAATGTCATGAACGCGAACCCTCTTGATGTTCCTTTTGGATCCCGCATAATCGTACATGCGTCAACCTTTTTGTGTTAGAACATTATCACCGAACGGATCAAAACATTAGCAAGGCTTTAATACCTTTCCGAACTGCGAAAAATAATCGCATAGACCTTCTGCTCGAGCGACAACGTTTGCATGAAACGCAGAGAGGAAGAGAAAAAAAACAAAAGTCATTGGATTAGCGGTACGTAAATTGGTTATGAATCGTAGAGAGAGAAAAAGGAAGATAAATATACCGTCTGTTGTATCCCAGTTAAGACCACCAATAAACAATTTGCTACAAGTCCACGAGATCGTGTGCAAGGTAATACCGGTAATGTGTTAGTGAGTGTGTAGAGATCGATTTTTTTTGGTAGTCGAGAGTGTGAGTGGTGATATTAGTACCCAGTGCGAAGGAATCCAGAAGTAGAGAGATAAGCACAGATAGCGACAACGACGACAAGAAAGAACACAGGTAGGTCCGAGTAACGAGATGACATATGAGCATATCGTAGCTTGTATCGTTTCCGGCTCTCTGTTTTCTTTCGGTGCAGTAATGCAAACCGAAAGAACCTATTTTTAAAAAGGACAAGAAAGAAAAAAACTTACCCAGCATCGTGCATTTCTGAAGGTTTCTTTCCAAACACCGAATCGCCAGAAGGCGACAAAGGTGCTGCAGTTGCAGCTCCTGACAATACCGTTCCCGTCTTGGACTGCGCGCCTAATCGCTGCTGTCGTTCCTGACTAGGCGTTTGCTGGTACGATGAAAACTGTTGAGCAATTTGCGCAGAATAGGACAAGTTATTTGCCGCCGTTGTCGCTGATGAAGAATGAAAGCTTGAAGATGTCGCCGGTTTAGCTGGCAACGACAACGACGGCGCAGCAAAAGATGTCGTAGACGACGAGCCATCAGATTTCGTCACCGTTGTAGAACCAGAGCTGCCATTAACAACCGGTTTTGTTGCGTTCAGAGAAGGATCTCTGATACCCTCCTCCCCGTTCGCGTTCGTTCTTGTTTTTCCTCCTTCGCCCGCTTGTAGTAGTCCCTGGTAATCTTCACTTGGCATGATCACTTCAACTTCGTCTTCGTCTACCTCTTCTTCTGCTTCTGCTTCTCCTTCGTCGTGCAGCGGAACCGCATATTCTTCATTTTCGTCTTCACCGTATATGTCTGCCGAACATGTCAGTTCAAAAGACGTTCGTTGCCGTTTTAGCGTCAATCTACTTGCCTCCATAGAGGTCCGAGTCCAGAGCAGCAACCTTTGTCGACATTAGAGGCGGGGGAGTGTGGTGGTGGTTCGAAGCTAGGCGACTGTTGCGCACTTTATGCGACGCAACACGTGACTGCATGCATTGAAGGGAGCTATGTATTCTACGCAACATATAAGAATCTGTTCTTGTCATCTTTGCTCCTTTCCAGATAATCCGACTCCACCAGCGCATCTATCCTTTTCTTGATCTGGTCCACAGAGGGCACGAAATGCCCTTTGACCGCCTCAATAGTGGCAATCTTGAGCTGCTCGAACGTGAGCTCTTTCCGCGCTTTCATCACTCGAACAATAGCCGCATCGAGGTAGTGTTTTCTGTCTCCTTCGATGGCCAAGTTTGTCTTCTTTGATTCTTCAGGCTGCGATAAAAAAAAACTTGGCAAACCCGCGGACATGATTTGAGTAAACATACCGAAACTTTCGCCTGGATAGAATTGATATGGACCTTTGGCCGTGGATCATCAAAGTCGGGATTGAACCGGAACGAATCCCCGTCGTTCACGTCACGTCCAGGTGGGATCTTTTTCAGAACCCTCTTCTTTCCGCACGCCAAGCTCTGTAGCGTGCGTCTCAGTTCCGCATCGTCTATAAAAAGCCGATGTAAGCACCCCAAATCAACATAGAGTCAAGGGGGAACGACGTACCCATCCTAACTTGTTCCTTGATCTCCAAAAAGGATATGTTCACTGCATCGTTGAAGAGAAGGAGAATGATTGCCTGGTACAAGCTAACTGAAAGCTCCTTCGTGCCAGGACTGAACCGCCCAACCAAACTTGCCGTTCCCAGTGCGTGGTCCCAATCGAGCACGTGTTGCGCGTGTTTAACCTTGTAGTAGCTCGCGAACGCTGTCAATTCGGCTTGCATCTGTTAAAAGTCAACAACGGGGATGTAAGTAACCGAGGTGGAGACTTGCCGCAGGCGGAAGATCGATTCCAGACTTGGGTACAGAGAACGGCCATGCGCTCCTCTGGAGCACCATCACCGTGAGCTCGTGACCCAAACTCTCTCGTGGCAGCTTATCATGATACTCCCTCATCATCTCCCTCGAAAGCGCCAAGTCTTTGAACATATCCTCTCCCATCCCAAACTCCGGATCATAGTCTAACGAACCAGAAAGAACTCAATTCCATAGTCTTCGTTGGTATATAAGAATGGCCACTCCACCTTTTTTCAGCTTCTGAATCATTCCTTTCTCAAAGTCATCCGAAGCGCTCTGTCCGAGCAACAACCTCTTCGCAAGCGCCCGGTGATAAAATGTTCTGAACACGTCTTTATCATCGCTGAACCTGTACAGCGCCAGAACTTTGTCTAGTTCAGCTTCGAATGCGATATCACTGGCTGCTCCTTGGCCTTTTCTCATCGCCCGATCTATGTTTCTCGCGATTTGCTCTGCGGGAGCTAACCGTCGAGCTTTGAAGCCCAGGGTGAATGCATCAGAGAGTGCATATATGAACTCTTTGTTCGGCACTTTGGGTTGGATACCGCTCGTCGATGCCTTTATGGGAGCAGCATCGGGATCCGAGGTTGTTATTGATAACGGCTCTTCAAGTTCATCGACAAAGGCTGTTGAAATACTGTGATCCGCGAGAGCCTTGAGATCTAATAGGCGTTGTACCATCATTTCGTCTTGCTGTTGGTCTTGGACGATCTCCGCTACCGAAGTCTATTTAGACGTTAGCGATTGGTTTGGGGATGAGATTAATAAATCACCTGTATGAATTTCTTGAACGAAGTACAGAGTGCTTTCGTACCACCGACTCGCGAGAATAGAGCGTACATCGATCCCAGCTTGTCGATGTCCTTGAGTTTCATGTAAAAAGACACGTCTGAGCATACAATCAGTCAACCCCCACGATATGGATTGTCACCAAGCGCTCACTTTCATTCGCTAGCCATTCGACTCTATTCATCCACACTACTTCCTGCGTCGCTTTGCGGATCATACCCCAGCTGCTGGCGGGGAGAATCTGCTGTGCCCTCTTCAACTCTTCGTCGAGCCGCGATTTCATACACTTGAAGAACCCAGGCGCATCATCCTTCATCTCCTCAGCCAGTGTCTCCGACTCTTCTAGGTAGAACTTGCGAGCGACGTAGACATAGTGTTCTTCGAAGAATGGATATTGGTCAAAAACAAACAGTTGATGTATTAGAAGTGGGATTTTGTCCCTCTTTTCGTGCTCGAGCCTGTCAGGAAGTGAATCAGTAAACGATACATGGTTGTACCAAACCGTACCTGGAAGAACGCTCCCAGTTCACCCATGCCTTTATCTCGGCTCGGAGCCGGTTGTGGATGTTTGGATTTCCGAAGATACGGATGTTGAAGGTTGAGAAAGCAAGCTCCCTAAGGGCGAACGTCATCTATGTGTATATTCGTTTGCGCCGCTGCAGTGCCTACTGGATTCGGCTCGCATTGGCGGTCTTGATGATGTACACTTGATCCAAGTATGTGAGCAGCGACTTGAGTAGGTTCTGGACAACGTTATACACCAACTCAGCTCTGGAAGGAAAACGGAAGGAGACACGCACCGTCTGTTTCGTGAACCACTCGCATATGTCAACAAACTGGCTGATCCAGTCGATTCCCTTCACGTCAGACCCGTTGAGAATCTTACTCAGCTCTCCACCACAACGTTCCAACTCGAGTTTGAGTATTTCATAGAGACCTTCTCCCTTGTCCTCGACAGTGACGATGGACCGACAAGTGTTATATATCGCTTCGTTCGTGGTTTGTATGACATCCGGATGCTCTTTTGTCAGAATCGTGCGGATACAGTGGCGCAACTCATTGAGTTGGGTGTCTGCTTGTACCGGTTTTACATTTCTTCCTAGCACCGTCTAGTTCAGCTGTGTATCGTTTTGGTATAAGAGGAAACCTTGTATTAACCTTGACCACCACCGATGATCTGAATCTTGATTGGACCTTTGGAGACTTTGGTTTGAGTCTGAACCTTTGATCTAGACGCGGTTGCGGAATCAGAGTCGGTGTCCAGACGGGGAACTTTGCGACTAGTTGATGCCGATCCATCGTCTGGTGAATTAGCTACGGCTGTTGGTCGTAGAGATGTGAAGCCATTGGATGTTTGAGGGAGTGAGAGGAGCGTAAAAACGCTGGCCATCGTGTAAGGATGTCTGTGATGGAACAAGTGAGAGGCCCTTGGCTGGGACTACCGGCTTTGACCAGCCCCGAATTAGAACTTCTCCTAAGTTAAATAAGTAGACAGCCCGTCCAGCGAAGCCTATGTAGCATGGACCGTATAATTTAATGCTGGTATAAGTGCAAATATTTTTTTTTTAAGGCCCCAGTTCGAAAATGAAAGTCCTTCATGGACTCTGTCAACGCGGGACTCTCAGGGAATTTTCTAC